>JAOEHY010013710.1:0-33580 GCA_025447955.1 Psilopsiagon aurifrons | reverse complement strand
GGGGAGATTAACGTAAAGAGCTCAGAAAGCCACAACACGAGAACCAGCTTTAAGGAACAGCACGCCTGAACCAGACGGACGGTGTTAGCGATGAGAGCAGCAAGTGGATGACAAGGGAGAGAAAAAGCAGCTCTCTCCACCCCGCCTTCGCCTCCCTGCGGCGCACCAAGGCTGGCAGCTGCTCCGGGGCTCGCACGGCGCCACCGGGCCGGGAAAGGCACAGAACTGCGGAGGAAGAGGCACCGGGGGCGCGGGCAAGGTCCCGGGGAGGAGCCGCGGCCCCGCACCCCGGCCCTACCTCTGTCCTCGGCGGTGCCCATGGTGCGGCGCCTCAGGCGGCAACGGGCGCGGGCGCTTTAAACGGCCCTCGCGGCGTCCTGCGCGCTGACTGGGCAGCTGTGCCGGAAGGGGCGGGGCTGCCAGCCCCGGCCAGCTTGCTTCCGCCGCCGGTCGCCATGGAAACGGGGAGGGGCGGGAGAGGAGATCGCGCGCCTCAGAGCGCGTCACGTGGTGCTTCCCGCTTCCCGTCATGTGGTGGTTTACCCTTCCGCGTAGGTACCTCCCCGCGCTCCGGGGTCGCCTTAGCAGCGCCTCAGGGGTCCGCCGGGGCGCCCCCACCACAGCCCGGGGGTCCCCCACCACAGCCCTGGGGTCCCCCACCACAGCCCAGGCCCCACCACCACAGCCCGGCCCTCCGTGCCGCGCTCCCCCGGGCAGCGCCGGGGCAGCTGTGGAGAGCGGCGGGTGGCACAAAATGGCGGCGCGGGTTTGCCCCGGCGCTTCCGCGCTCGTCCCCCGGAGGAGGCGCTTCCCGTGTCCCTCGGCAGGGTCAGCGGGCAGGGGCCGGGCTGCGGCGGGAGGGCGGAGCGGGGAAGGTTCCAGCACTTGACCTTGCGGGGCGGCCCGGGCGTGTTTGTTGGAGGGGTGTTTGTGTGAGAGGGGTGGGGAGTGTGTGGTATAAGCGGAGAGCGCTGTAGGCTGCCGGGCTGGGTGATGTGTTGTGTTTGAGCCTCTGGTAAGAGTAAGACTTTAAAGGTTTTGTTTAGCGAAGCTTACTGGTTGATTAGCTGCTAGTGAAGGGGTTTTTGGAGACGTCGGATGGCGAAGGTGAATCCCCTTCCTTACAGAGCAACAAATAGTATTCCATGCTCTTTAGGAATTCTGGAATTTCCATGTAACATCAAATTACACAAAACTTGAAGTAAAATAGTGCCGTTTATCCTTGAACTCGTGGAGCAGCCCCGATCCCAGTTATTCCTGTAAGAACAATGCTGGCAGCAAGTAAACATCAGCAGTGATGTTTGCTCTAACAGACTGCACACACAGTCTGTTGATACATAGTCCACATGCAAGTACAATGAGTGCTAAACGATCTTCTTTACGTATAAGCAAATTCCTCAGTACTATCAAAATTGATACTAGAAAATGGGTTTCAGTTTCAGAGAACGCAGCTCTGCAAAGCTCTGTAGATTTGCTGCACATATGTTGGCCCAAAGTACAAAAAGGACACAGGAAAACGTTGAAGTTTGACTTAAAAGGGTGGAATAGAAAAATGCGGAAGTTTTTTCAGGAAATAAAAGGAGTTGCTTGCAGAGCAAATGTGTGCTGGCGAGACTGGGGTTTGTTCAGTCTTTTCAGTTCTTCAGAACCTTAGCAATGGTAAAGCCAGAAACAGGAACCACTAAGTTATGCACAGACAATAAAATCAAGCTGTGTTGAGCTCAGTGTAACAGGCAAGGGAAGATCATCTTGCTCTTCCACAGCCTTTGCAAAAACCTGTTTCAGGCTCATCAGAAGCAGGAAGTTGATCGGGTCCCTTGGTAGAGAGCATTAAAAGGAGTATTTTGTGAGAAGACATCTTTAACAAGCTGCATTTAGTCAGTAACCCCATACTAAAAAGCCTGAGGAGGATCCTGTATTCACAGCTTGCAGGATTGTATTAACAAAGTCACACTGAAGTGCTACTAAACCAACAGATTAATAATAAGAAAGGGTGAGTGATGGAGGTGGTGGTCCAAATTGCTGAGGGGGGAACAGCTGTGGTGATTCATAAAGATAATCCTGACTGAGGTGTTACTTTTGAGGAAGAGATCATAGAAATGTGCAGTAATGTTCTTTGTAACCCTGGCTGCATTCTTGGCAACAATCAAAAGGAAAAGAAAGAGGGGGTTGGAATCAGTAGGAAATTATACACAACAGAGCAAAACCATCTCTGTGCCTTCCTTACGGGAATCTGCGTGGGGCCCAGCTCAGGAATACTGTGCATTTCTTGTCAACAAAGAGAAAATGGAAAGGATAATCAGAAGACTGGAACTGCTTTAATAGCAGAAAGAATTACACAGAGCGCAGCTTTGGTTTACAAAGGAGAGGTGACTTTATAAATGCTCATGTCTGTAAAAGGCTGTAAATAAACATGGTTATTACCATTTCTAATAGCTCATTCTGTGTCCTTTGTTTTTACCAGGCAGTGTGTTGAAAGTGAAAGGAAATGTTGTTCAGGTAGCATACAATTAAACTGCAGAACACATTGTCATGGTATTTTAGAAGCTATGAGCATAAACAGAAAAAAAATGGGAAGAAATGGCCATCAAATAGAGTTATTTTTGTCTCAGAAAAGCCTTGAAGCTGAGATTGCTGGGAGGTGGGAGGATATAAGCAGAGAGTGTTATGGCATTTCCTCTTCCTTATGTTGTTTTCATTTGCCTTCGCCACTGTTCAAAACAGGCGGTGTGGCAATATGGCTGCATGGGTTTGTGCTTCCAGCTTCACCTTTCCTGTTGTGCTTAAACCTCGCGCAGGAGCGCGTTCAGGTTCCTCCTCACCAGCAAAGCAGGGCAACGCAGCACCCACTGGAGGCATTTGATGTTTGTTACACGTTTGCTTTCTGAACAGCCTTGTCATTCCCTGCACTGCTGTGACCTTTGCACTGCTGAACGGGCCCTGTGGTGGAATTCGGACAGATAGCAATAGCGACTGTTTCCAATCGTGTATTTATAAAAAGCAGCGGACAACAGTTGGAAAGCAGTGGTGAAGTAACATCCAATGTCTATCTGCTGTTGTGACTGCATCCAATAGTTGTGATGGTGAGGATGTGCACACCTCAGCTCCCTTGGTCCCTGCAGTGTCCTAGGGCAGCGTGTGCCTCACTGCACCCTTCCTTCGAGTACCGGTCATTAGTTTAAACGTGGCTCCTCCGCCCGGCCACGTGTGTGCGTGAGGTGCGGCGCTCGAGTACGCGGCCGCAAGCAGCCGGGCGCTGTCACAGTGCTGCCCCGCGGCCGTCCGGACGAACCCGGCGACACGGGGACGCGGAACCCCACTGCCCCCGGGCGGGCCACGGCGGGGGCCTCGGCACGGGGCGGCGAGACCCCCGCCCCGCCAGGGGGCGGTAACTTCCGGCGGGGCTGTGGGCGAGGGCCGGCTCAGGCCGTTACATAACGCGAGGGGTGGGCTTTTCGTGTGCGTCACGGCCGGCTCCCAGCGGCCCCCGCGGCACCCCCTATATAACCGGCATCCGGGCGGCCGCGCGCCCCACAGTCAGTGGCCCCCACCGTTCGCGCCGGAGCCTGCGCTGCTTTGCGCCGTCCCTCTTTAAGTGAACCGGGATCGTCTCGCCCACCGCCACCATCGCTATGCCAGGGTATTCCAGCGACAGGGATAGAGGGTGAGTCCGGGGGCCCGGCGGGCGCCAGCCGCCGCCAGCGTCCGGACTCTTCAGACCGACCGTGGGGCTGTGGTGGTTGTTTTTCAGCACCTAAAATGGCGGCGGATCGCGGGGCTCGCGCCCTGGAGCCCTTTTCCTCAGCTCCCGCCAGTCGGGGCTCGGTGAGGGGAAGCCGGGGGAGGGGAGCTCTCGGCAGTGGCGGGGGCGGTCACCGCTCGTGCGATGGGACGGGGCTGGGTCCATCCGCCTTGGCGTAGCCCCCGTTTGCGTTTTGCCGCTTCAAGAGGGGCGCGGGTGGGGTTTTATTTCGTGGGAGAAAGGGACCCGTCCTCCGCTCCTGCCGGGACGTACCCCCAGGAGCGGATGGCTCCCGCAGAGCTCGGTTTGCCGCTCTCCCCCGTCAGGGGGGTGGGCTGGGAGTGGCGGGCTGGTGGAGGTTTGTGGGTCAGTGGGTTGGCCGGGCGCTTCGTCGATGCTGAAGCGCTGGGGAGCTCTCGGTAGGGCGGTTCCCTCTTCGTTCCTTCTCTCTCACAAGGGACGGCGACTCTAGCTGCTGCTGGCAGGAGCCGGCCGGCTCCCGCTTTGTGTTGTGTAAGCGGATGTTAATGGCCGGCCCCGCCATGCGGTGACTGAGGGGAAATCAAAATGCCGGCTGCTGCTGCCTTTGTTCCTCCTCCTCCTCCCCCCGCCCAGCACAAGCTCTAAAATGGCAGCGGCTGGAAAATGTGGCGTAGACAGAAATGAGAGACAAAGGAAACAGCGCTGGCAGGAAGCAGCGGCCACTCTGGGAGCGCTGTGTTGTGCGGGGAGGATCGCTTCCAGCGCCCGGACGAAACTGGGAAGCAGTCGGGGCGGGGGAGGGAGCCGTACGCCCGGATCCAGTTTAGTAGTCCTTGGTGCGGGGCTTGGCGTCGCTTCGAGCTGTGCCTCAGGGCGGCCGGTTGAAGGCTGTCGAGATAAGCCTTTTCTGAGCGGAGGGACCGAACCTAAAGCGCTCACGTGAAATGCACGGCCTTCTAAAGCCCCGTTATTTAGAAAAGCCTGTCTTTTAGGGTGCAAGAAAGTGGTTTATGGGAAAGTTACCCCAAGCTTTCATAACCTCCCCTGCTCACTTTCTGCAGGCTGATACACAATGGGAGTGTCTCTTGGGTGGGAAACCATTTTGATCATAGGGCAATACGAAGGTGTTAATGCTTTTGCTAAGAGCAAATTCCAACAGTTCCAAAGGCATGTTACCTTAGCTTCTCAGTATTACCTGTAGCTCGGTGGCTTGTGGCATCTGCAACTTGAGTATGTTTTTTGAAGTTTCTGTATCCTGTAGGTGGAGTTTATACACTTCAATTGTAAAGTTACAGGGTGGATTCTCAAATATAGTGATTCAGTTATGTAAGAGAAGGATCAAAATGTTTCTTTGGGATTCTGTGTTACAATCATTTTCTCTAGGTTTGGAGCCCCACGTTTTGGAGGAAGTAGAGGTGGACCTCTCTCTGGGAAGAAATTTGGAAACCCTGGGGAAAAACTCACAAAAAAGAAATGGAATTTAGATGAACTGCCCAAATTTGAGAAGAACTTTTATCAAGAACATCCTGATGTAGTTAGACGTACTGTGGTATGTACCCTATTTAACTCTTGCAAAAGTAAATAGATGAGCGCAAACATGCTGAGGGTCATGGGGCCCAGCATACATGGATGGGGTAACTTTAAAGGGTAGCTTTGTATCAGAGTTTATTTCTAATAATGGGGGGGTTGTGTCTTACAGCAAGAAGTTGAGCAGTACAGAGCAAGCAAAGAAGTCACAGTCAGGGGCCATAACTGTCCGAAACCAATTATTAATTTCTATGAAGCTAACTTCCCTGGTAAGTGGAGACTTGGCACATTGGCGCTTCTCCCAGGCTTGAGTAAGACAAAGTCCAAGTTAATAAGTTTCAATTTTCTCTTCAAGCAAATGTTATGGAGGTAATTCAGAGGCAGAACTTCACTGAACCAACTGCAATTCAGGCACAAGGTTGGCCTGTTGCATTGAGTGGATTGGATATGGTCGGAGTGGCACAGACTGGATCAGGGAAAACACTGTCTGTAAGTTGTGATTGTAGCCTGGAATATGGCTAGATTTCTGCAGCTGAAGAGCTGCCTGGCTTAATGCAGGCTGGGCGCTTCTGGGTAGAGGTTATACTGAGATTTTTCTTTCTTCCAAACAGTACTTACTGCCTGCCATTGTGCATATAAATCACCAGCCATTCCTGGAGCGAGGAGATGGACCTATTGTGAGTATTCCTTAAATGAAAGGGGATCTTAGTTTCTAGTGTTTTGCTTTACAGTCCAATTGTCCATGCGCCCAAGAGTGCATAGTTGTGTTTCTCTCTGAGTAAAGTAGTTCCATGTTTTGGTAGTGTTTGAAGAACATTTCTGTAAGTTCTGATTGGTTTGTACAGAGCAGGCCTTGATGTTCCATTTTGGATATTGCTGTACCATGAAAGCTAGTGGCTTTTCGTTCTCTTACTGCACAGCACAGGTCTTTGGTTTAGTTTAGTTCGCTGGTTTGGGCTACTTAAAATCAGTTTTAGTGATTGTGGCACTTAAGATTAGTGTCAGACTAGAAGCTTCAAATAGGTATTGAAATAAAAGCTGGGCATTTTTATTTCTAGTGTCTTGTGCTGGCACCAACTCGTGAACTGGCTCAGCAAGTGCAGCAGGTAGCTGCTGAATACAGCCGAGCATGCCGCTTGAAGTCTACGTGTATTTATGGAGGTGCTCCAAAGGGACCACAGATTCGTGACTTGGAAAGAGGTATGGATGAGCCTTGATGCATCTCTGCATGAGGCTGAAATGAAAACTACTTGAGCCAACTTGACTGCCTGGTTTTTAGGTGTGGAAATATGCATTGCAACACCTGGAAGACTTATAGATTTCTTGGAAGCTGGAAAGACCAACCTCAGGAGGTGTACTTACCTTGTCCTTGATGAAGCGGACAGAATGCTTGACATGGGATTTGAACCTCAGATCAGAAAAATTGTGGATCAGATAAGAGTGAGTATAAATGGTTCATTCATTTCTCACTGCTGCAGACATAAATTCCACAGGGCTCATCAAAGCAAGGACTGTACAATTAACTTTCAGGCTTGCCTGGGTCAATATTTTTTGATTGGGCATTTGACTGTTGATGTTGTACTGACGTAATCTCGTCCTACAGCCTGACAGGCAGACTCTGATGTGGAGTGCCACATGGCCAAAGGAGGTACGGCAGCTGGCTGAAGACTTCTTGAAAGAATACGTACACATCAACATTGGTGCATTAGAGCTTAGTGCAAACCACAACATCCTTCAGATTGTGGATGTGTGTCACGATGTGGAGAAAGATGACAAGTAAGTCACTGGAGGCAAAGCATTTGGTAGTTCTTACTGCTTTTAGTTTATGAATTATGAAATGAATTTGAATGGATTTTTGACAGCAGTTTGAGACCACTAAAAGTAGTGAAAAATAAGACTGCTAAAACGGGCTGCTACAAAGCAATCCAAGCTCTCAGCAGCATCTCTTTACAACAGGCTTATCCGTTTGATGGAAGAAATAATGAGCGAGAAGGAAAACAAAACAATTGTCTTTGTGGAAACCAAAAGACGGTGTGATGATCTTACCAGGAAGATGAGGAGAGATGGGTGAGTAACAGCTGGAACTTGAGAGCTACCACAGTGTCTGCTCTTCTTTTTTCATAGGCGACCACTTATCTGTGGTGTCAGAACTGCCAAATACAGTGACACCTTGTAACCTTATGTTTTGCCTAATAAAACTATTAGAGGAATGGGTTTGTCAATAAAGTTCTTACTTGCAGGTGGCCAGCAATGGGTATTCACGGTGATAAAAGTCAGCAGGAGCGGGACTGGGTTCTAAATGGTGAGTGCTTCAGCAGTTTCTGGAAGCATGTGTGGCCTGTGTTACCTTGTGAAGAAACTGAGCAGCTCATGTTGCTTGCATTACAGAATTCAAACATGGAAAAGCACCAATCCTGATTGCTACAGATGTTGCATCCAGAGGTCTAGGTTAGTACAACTCCTAATGCCAGTTGCCCAAAGCTATTTAAAGAAAGTCTATTGCTTTCTTTAACCTCTGCGTTTTTCTAAGTTTTCTTCACATAAAGGTGCAGTCTTTGTGGCAAGGCCTAGGCATGACAATCGGAGGACTCGAGGGGGATGGAGGACTAGTGGAAGTGATCGGCTGGCTGCTTCCAGTCAAATAGAGAGGTGAAAGCTGAGAGCATTGTGTGCCAGTAATCTTCAAAAGGCAAAGATCATCCTTTAAAGTATTACCCCATAAACTGTTCTCTCATGAAATAAGCAGTTTCATTCACAGTTCACGTTGCCCTGGTATTTCTCTTCTCTCCATGCTTTGCATGATTTGCCATGGTGCAGTACTGTTAGTTTTGTGCATAGTGTTTTCTGTGATCTGTGGGTCTTTGAATTTCAGTGAGTTTGCTGAAATGTCGAAGAAAATAATTTCAATGAAAATTTTTTTTCAACCATGAAATGGAGAGAGCAGCTTTAAAATGCACTAAAGCCTTGTACAAATTGGTGAGTACTGGCACATGAAATCTGAGAAAAAGCCCACCTCTCACTTTAGCAAGTGGGGCAGGAAAGCGAAGGCTTTTCAAATGCCTTCCAAAGTTGGAGTTCCTCCACCTATACGTAGTCGTCATGTCGAGACCTGCCAGAGAGAGACACATTCTCAAGTGAACCCTGGCTTCTTGGCAGCGCTTGCCTAGACGAGACACAGTGCATAAAAACAACTTGGTGACTTTGGGGGGACAGGTATGTTTTTCTTGCAGCTGCGGTTCAAAGGTCTTGGCAAGACAAGCAGTGTGGCCCCTTTTTTTTGAGCTTCTAATGAGTGTGTATGTGAAGGACCTTGTATGTTTTTACTCTAAGGTCCTCAAATGAGCACATGAAGAGGCTGCTGTGAGCTTTAGTGGCCCTACTGCAAGAAGCATTCAGATGTCACTTGATGATTTGTAAAGGGGACTCTTGAGTTGGGAATGACAAGCAAATGCATACTCCTTATGGTAAGGTTTTGGATCACAGGGTGGGTGATAAGCCGGGAACAGACGGAGTGTGCATAACTTTCTCTTCCACAATACTCGTGCAGAAATGGATGACTCTAACACTGTTCTTTGCAGCCATTATTTCCTTTAAAGTACAATTGTCTAATGTTTATCTTCGATTTGGCTGTTGTGGTGTGCAAAACCTCGTACCTTGCTTTTTGCCACACTGCAACACTTTACAGATGTGGAAGATGTGAAATTTGTCATCAATTATGACTACCCTAACTCCTCAGAGGACTATATCCACCGAATTGGACGAACTGCCCGCAGTACCAAAACAGGCACAGCATACACATTCTTTACTCCTAACAATATTAAGCAAGTAAATGACCTCATCTCTGTGCTTCGGGAGGCTAATCAAGCCATCAACCCCAAATTGCTTCAGCTCATTGAAGACAGAGGTTCAGGTAAGTACTGTTCTTGACCACAGTGCATAGCTTTTTCTCTCAGAACAAAGTGGAAGCTTAAATTCCACATCCAGCCTCTTCAAAATGGATATGAAAGGTGGTTTAGCTACCAGTTATGATGACCTGAAAAGGTATTTATTAACAGCAGTAATGAAACCCCTGAAAGTCCTCTCAATGGAATGCTCCCCATGTGTCCTGTGGCACACCTGTGGTTGATGCTGGCCGGTGATGCACTTCTTGCCCTGAAACAGAACACAAAATAGGCCTTTGTTTTGTGGCCTTCCCTTGACAGCTGGGGAAGGTGGATGTAAGTGGCAAGATGAAGGTGACTTTTTGCCTTAATGCCACTTGTGTTACAGGGGAGAGTAGATGACTCCCCTTGGTATGTTAGGCTTGAAACTTCCATCTAACCAAGACTCCAGTTAGCAATGGGAAAGCATAGGTTTGCCTTGCAGGGGCAGGGAAAGAATTTGCTCTTACTAGGTGAGCTCATGTGGTGGTAGGTAAAATGCAGCCTTTATGATACATAACTATGTCTTGTCTTTTTTAATAGGTCGTTCCCGAGGTGATCGACGTGACAGATATTCTGCGGGCAAAAGGGGTGGATTTAGTAGTTTTAGAGAGAGGGAGAACTTTGAGAGAACCTATGGTGCTTTAGGCAAGAGAGACTTTGGAGCAAAAACCCAAAACGGGGCCTACAGTGCCCAGAGTTTCAGTAATGGTACTCCTTTTGGGAATGGTTTTGCAGCTGCAGGCATGCAGGCCAGCTTCAGGGCTGGGAACCCCGCAGGAGCTTACCAGAATGGCTATGACCAGCAGTATGGGAGTAACATTGCAAATATGCACAATGGCATGAACCAGCAGCAGTATGCGTACCCCGCCACTGGTGCTGCTCCAATGATAGGTTACCCGATGCCCACAAGTTATTCTCAATAACTTAGTGTATTTAAATGTCTCAGAGTTTTTTTTGTTTTTTCATAATTGCTCTTTATATTGTGTGTTATCAGGACAGGATAGTTATTTAAGAAATGGGAAATGCAGAAATGACTGCAGTGCAGCAGTAATTATGGTGCACTTTTTCGCTATTTAAGTTGAGTATTTCTCTACATTCCTGAAACAATTTTTAGTTTTTTGTACTAGAAAATGCAGACAGTGTTTTCCAAGTCAATGTACAGTGATTTGAAATACAGTACCAGAAGGCAGTGCATGGCCTTCCAATAAAGATATTTGAAGACCGAATTTTCTTTCAGATGGCAATTTTCTCAACATGTGCACAACTTTACATTAATGGAATGTCAAATGTTTTTATATGAAATTCTAGAAAGGTTTCTCAACTGTGTCTGATTAAAACATTTAAGCTTATACAAAAACCAGCCTTGCCTTGATTGGGCTAGATTGCTTAGCACGGCAGGCTCTGCTCCGATGGGGAAGACAACTGAAGCTGGCTTCTAAGTAGCCCTTGGAAACAGCAGCGCTCTTCCTCATCTCGCTAGCGTAGGGCCAGTTTTTGGAGAAGATCCACTGGAGTAATGGTATAGCTAAAAGTCTCTGCTGTGGTGTTGCTGATGAGCTGCTACAAGTGTAGAAAGCTACTGCAGCACCGTAACTGTCGCCTTCACATGAGCAAATGTCCAGACTAGGCTTGAGTGTGATGTATCTACAGCTGTCGGGCCTTGTGAGTTAGCATGCAGGCTTACTATGAGCTTCAGAGAAATGGGAAGATCTTAGTATTAAAATTTCAAATTATACTTAAACTGGTATTGAGCAGTGATTTCTTTATGGAGGGGGGAGGGAAGTGGGCTGTTGATTTGTGGACTTCCTGTGTGGAGTTATTCAAGACTTGGAGCACATGCAAATGGCTCTGTAACCTCGGAGTGAAGCAACAGCATTTCCTTGACAAGAAGCATAATTGGAACAGCACTTGATCCTGGGGTTAAAGTACATGATGCTTCCAAGTATAGCATATTAGAATTCCTGTTAATACTGACTCGGTTCCTTCCTCTCACTTGTTTATCAGCTTCAAGTTTAACAATGCCTAACTAGTTTACTGCAAGAATCAAGGCAAGATTCTATCTGGGTTATTTTGAACCCAAGTCAGATGACTTCTGTACTTAACGTCTTTGGTGGCTTGTTTTCCTTTGAGGCTCAGCTTGGATGTTCTTAACCTCAGCCTACTCTCAGCATTTCTGCCTCTTCTGTGGAGTACCATCAGCTGCAGTGTTTGTGTGAGCATTACCTGTTGCTGTGAGAACTTCACCTTGGAGGTCTGAAATCCTGTAGCTCGAGTCCAAAGGTGCAGTTGGCCATGGGGAAGGTATTTTTAATTGGTATTGCAGCATTCTCAGTGTGGGAGATGAGGAAGTAAATGATAATTTATCTTCTAACTTTGACATGTTAATTGCAGTGTTTCCAGGTGAGCTACCTGAAACAGAATGCATTGAAAACTCAGTTCTAAAAACTTGAGTATAAAGGGAGTTTAGTATAAAAAATGTATGTAGAAGATATTTGGCTTTTGATTTAAGACAGAGTGGAGGTCTTTAACAGTTGAGGGAAAGAACAAATGGTCTTTCCCAATAGCCTCTTTCTCCCTTTACGTGGGGAATGGCACCAACCAAGTTTGTTAAAGTGAAACCCAGGCCAGATGTTTGTGAGTTAAACTGGTTGCTTTGGAAGCTTGATGGGCAGATCAGGGAGAAGATTTATCTTGTGACTGTGTTTTTCAGGGTTGTAGATTGTTGCTGGACTTCAGTGTAATTGTATGGTCAAATCTGTTACCTTTGAACTCTGGAGTAATTTTAAACTTGGACTCCAAAGCTGTTTCCAGGAGTGGGATGTGTGTGACAGTGCTCAAGTCATTAACCCAGTAAGGCAGAGCCCTGAGCTTCAAACAGGCCCAAGGTTTGAGGGTTTTTTTTGCCCAGAGCTGTTTGTATCCATCGAGGGGGAAGGGTCTTTGGTCAGTGCAAGGCGCGTGCTCAACATCTGCACCTAAAGAGCCCTACTGAGCAGCTTTGACAAGATTCTCTTAGCACAGCGAGCTCGTGGCAAATCTGCCTTAGAAATGAATTTGTACCAAGGCTCAGCAGCCGACCCAGCGCCCTACGAAGGGGTAGGTCTCAGTTCTCGCGGTCCCTCCGGGCCGGGGTTGGGCAGCACTGGGATCACGGCAGCTCACAGGGCCTGGCGCCAGCTCCCTCCCGCAGGATGGTTCCTCTCCAGCTCCACCTCCCGGCACCGCTGCGCTGAAGCACGGATGGAAATTTCCACTGCCGCTGCGGGCGGTATCGCTGTGACGCTCCCACTGAGCTCCTCTCGGAGGGCTCCAAAGCGCCACAGAGCCGTCCCCGTGAGCTCCGCGAGGGCTTTGCCGCTGCCGTGGCGGGGGAGGATCCGCTCCCACCGCCGCACCCCACAACCTGGGGCCGGGCGGCCCGGGGGGGGCCGCGGCCGACAGGACAGGGCCGGGCCGGGCCGGGCAGACGCTTCCCGCTCGGGGGCCGCTGCGCACGCGTGGTGCTGGCGCCGCCATCAGGCGGGAAGCGGGAAGGGAAGATGGCGCTGAGCTGCCGCCGCGCCGGGCGCTTCTGCGGCCTCTGTCCCTCGGGCCGGGCCGTGCTGCGGCGGCCGCCGCCGGTCCCAGGGAGGGTGGAGGCCGCGTTCTTGGGGCGGCCCTACGCTGTGGAGGCGGCGGCGGGCGGCGGCGGCCATGAGGTGAATGGGGAGGAGCTGCTGGAGGTGTGCTGGCGGCGGCACTTCCTGCGGGGCTGCGCGGAGCCGCGGTCGGCGCTGCCATGGCGCGATTACCTCAGCGGCTGTCACCTTGGCTTCGGGCCGCTGGGCGCGGCGCTGCGCGGAAACCTCGTGTCGCAGTGGTGGGACTCGGCGCTGCCCTTCCGCGAGCAGGTGCTGGCGGTGGATGCACCGCTGCACGGCCCGCCCGCCGCTGCCGCTCCGCAGGGCCTGCGGCTGCTGCGTTCCGAGGCGCTGCACGAAGCCCTCCGTGGCAGCGGCTGTAGGCAGCAGCAGGGCGGCCTGTCGCTGGAAGAAGTGCTGGGGGCCGCGGGGATGCTCCGTGAGAGTCTGCTCCCCGGTAGGTGCTTCATCCGCCGCCCCATGCGTGCTTCGTGCAGCGAGCTGTGTTTGAGGGGGGTTTCCAGTTGTCAGTGCTCTGGGCACGGTTCTTTATAAGGACCTCAGCGGTGTGAACACCGGGGAGCACATCGGGTGCTCTCCCTTGTAATTAATGACAAAGGCACTTAAAATCACGGTTGTGAAAGTACCTCCGAGGAATCAGAGTGTGGACTGCTCAGCTCACCTCAGCGAAACGTGACCTCTAGTGGGGCTGCACGCAGGAGCAGCGTGTGTTGTGTACGCTATGCGCACTCTTAGTAGAGTTGAAATTAAACGTTTTCCTGCAGCTGCTGAACCTGGTGGTTTGTCCTTTGACAGGTGCCTTGGCACAATATGCTAGCTGCTTAGAGCTGGTGAACAGAAGACTGCCCTGTGGCCTTGCTCAAACTGGAGTGTGCTTTCACTCTGTTCCTGAGAGCGAACAACACAACAAAGACCTTGTACGGTAGAGTATGAAAGAGGTTAATCCTTTTCCAGCCTTAAACCAATTGTTTGTACTTGTTTCGCTCTTGAATTATTTTTGAATGCTCTTTCTTGCTTTTTCCCCTGTTATTTTTGAAGGAGTTAATTTGCTGACCTTGCTATTGTTTAAAGAATAGGCGAAAGGACCACGTCTTTGCTTGCATGGTTTAGTTCTCCCAGATCTACAGGACAGTGGCTGGATTACTGGTTACGCCAGAGGCTTCAGTGGTGGAGAAAGGTAACAGTAGCAGGGGGAATCTTGGTTGGCTCCTTATCTTAAAGAGGGGGAGAATAAACACCCTGCTCAGTGTTACACTGCTAGCCTGGTTTTGTGTCTGACATACACGTATTTCTTGTGAGAGACTGAAAAACTGTTTAAGTTTACAACAAACCTGTGAAGTAGTTTATAACTTGACTTGCAGAAAGGCATATGTTTTGTGTTTGTAAGTGATGTGAGATCAAGATGCTGTAAAACAGCAAAGAGGTTGGGCAGTGATCACCTTTTCTGTCTTTTCAGTTTGCTGTAGCCCCATCTAACTTCAGCAGCAGCGACTTCCAGGATGAAAAAGGAAGAAAAGGATTTAATTTACATTACAGATTTCCTTGGGGGACAGAAACAATAGAAACATTGAAGAACCTTGGAGATACTGAACTGTTACAGATGTATCCAGGAGATAGTTCAAAATTACTTGTAAGCTTTGTTCTATTAAAAATCTTTTCTGGTAAAGATGACTGTGTGAGAGAAATGGTTTCTTGGCTGGTCCAGTGGCTTAGCATGTAACAGCAGTGCAGTTGATACTCTGCGTGTTTCTCCTGGTTTTGCAGTCTATTTCTATGCAGAAGTGGTCACATAGGGATTTCTTAATGTGGGGATATATCCTTGTGGTCACTTGGAAGTAATCTACAAACCTCCAAAAGAAAATGCAGTTTCAAGTGTATTTGTCATAGATAAAAATTTACAATCAGAGCAGCAGGACAAGGACATAATCCCTTCCTGCTCCATCTCCTGCTTCCCCTGGTGTAAAGCAGTCTTAACCTGGTTGCTGTTAAACTTTTAAGATGGCTGGTAACTTTCAAACATGTCTGAGTGTCTTTTACATGTAGCAAAGGTGCTCAAGCTCAGTGCCTGCTTAGACATTAAAGGGTTTTTTTGGACAGTCTTTGAGGTATCGCTTTGTGGGTTTTTTCTCTTCAGGGTCGAGATGGAAGGAAGAATGTTATTCCCCATGTTCTGTCTGTGAGTGGAAACCTGGACCGAGGGGTGTTAGCCTATCTCTTTGATTCCCTACAGCTAGCTGAGAATCCTTTAACAAAAAAGAAAATTGCACAGAGAAAGGTAACTTTCTATAGAAAGTGTAAGGAAAGTTTACAAACCCCACACACAGTGTAGTAAATTCAAGGATGGAGAAATCTCCCTTTTCCACATCGCATCTTCCCTTCCCAAACAGGCACAGTCGGAACACTTCTCTCTGATAGCAATTATCTGGCCTCTGCCATCCTTCTCACTCACATAAGCAACTTTTCTCTCATTCTGAGATCACCTTTCCTGTTTTAACGTTCTTTTCCTCTGATGAGTAGATAGGCCCTTGTCATGCATGTGATGGTGATAAGAGGAATTGGGATGATGCTGCTGTGGTCAGAAAGAGTTTATCTCTTCCAGCAGCATTTGAAGGTTGCTGAGAAGAGCAGAAAAGTGGGTGGCAGGTGGTAGTGGGGCATTCCCCCGAGGACTGTCACTTTTCCCACTTCTGCTCTGGTTTTCTGGCTTTCACACTGCACCCGTTAATCAGTCTGATCTGTTAGGCTGGATGGTAACTGTCTGCTGGGCTTTCTGATCATTGGCTTCATTAAAGATGACTGAGCTCTGCTAAGAAAGCTTCATGTCTTTTCCATGGCTCAGACAAAATGCAGTAGTTTTTGCCATGTTCACCTAGCTGGCCTGTGTGCTGCTTTAGATGTAAAATACAGCATGCTTCTAAGTAGGATTTTGTGCTGTGACAAAATTCAGGCATGTTTAGAACCTTAATTTCAGCAGAAAAATAGTACTATTTCCTCATTCTGTTTAGAATGTCACACTGAAGACATTTAGTAATCTGTTGCTTTTTGTAATATTATTAGGTACTTAAGCTTCATCCTTGTTTAGCACCTCTGAAAGTGGCCTTGGATGTAGGAAAAGGTCCAACAACAGAGCTGAGACAGGTACGTTGTAAGACAGTATTTTAATTCTGAACACTGACTCTCCACGTAACATTCTGTTACCATTCAGACCCTGTTTGCACTGGGGAAAATGATGCTGCTGCTTTGGCTCATGGAGGTTCATGGTTGTACAGGTTTCACAGAGCAGGCTGTGAGTTGTAACTGGAGGAGTACTGCAGACAGTGGGTAGTGGATGCCTTCCTTCCATTAACATACTGCTTTTACTCTGTTAGAGAATTGATACTTGTTCCATGCAAAATTCGGGAAAATAAATAACACAATGCCTCTGAGCTTCCTGATCTTTCAGGATTATCTTAACATGCAGGTCACATCTTCAGAAGGGTTTTTTAAAGGTCTTCAGTCAGTCATTAAACTGGTCCCCACAGAAGGGAGGGACCTTGCAATGGCATGTTTTCAGATAGAAACAGAAATGTATTTAGTGGGCTGCTTTCTAATTTGAGGTTACTTCAGCCAGAGAATTAACACCAGCCGGGAATGGTAATACCTCACATACTAGAGCTTTAATGGGTTTCTTTGTTTAGGGCGTCAAGCCCTCAAATCTGTCTTTTAACTCTTGTTTTTCAATAAACGCAGGTTTGTCAAGGATTGTTCAATGAACTGTCAGAAAACAGAATTTCTGTATGGCCGGGCTACCTTGAAACCGTGCAGGTATCTCTGGAACAGCTTTATGCAAAGTAAGGAGAAACAGTCTTTTGTAAATTAAACTATGAACGTGAGAGATGACTTTCTGTGGACTAGAGAAAATAAGCCTGTTTTCAGTAAGAAGTCATTGAGTGCAGTAACCGAGTGGCTGAAGGCATGTATCCAAACTGAACTTGGAATCAATGAGTTTTATTACAGAAAGCAGTGTCAGTTCATTTCTAAAATTAAGTATAAGCTTTCGCGTGCTGTTGTCATTTCTCTGGAACTGTGAAATGCCCTTTAGAGACTCTCCAGTTGAAAATAAACTTGAGATGAGTTACAAGCTCGAGAAGTGTTTCCCACCCTCAGTCCCCACTTTTGCATCTGGGCTGGTTCTGCATTTCGTTCTTAAGTACTATTTCACATGGCACCCTGTGTCTAGTCTTGAGCTTGGAAATTCTTCCAAGTCTGGAACGATGGAATTATTTGTGGAGATGAATCTGCTATTCCATTTCAGGGCATCATATGTGATTTGTTGGTCAGGAATAAACTTTGAGCATATTAATGAATATTTTATGCTGAGAGAAAATAAATACAACTGTTTGTTCATGTGCAGTAGTCTTCAGAGTAAGTCAGAAAGATACACCCTGCTTTTACAAAAATACTCTTATAGCATGTCACTAAGTAACATTCTTCTTATGTACTAAAGTAAATAATTTAAAGAACTGTAGTCAGGGAAGCAAGTAAGGGCAACAGGAGACTGATGCCTTCATCCTGGCCTTAGTGCAGTATTGCAGGAATAAATATTTGCAGATGATGGTCATTTGTACATAACTTATCTGAATTTCTCATACAGCAGAAGCAGTAACAAGAGTGCTCTTTTCTCTGCAGGTATGACGAGATGAGTGTTCTCTTCATGATCTTGATAACTGATGCCACTCTAGAGAATGGAGTGGTCCAGCTGAGAAGCAGAGATACAACCATGAAAGAAATGATGCATATTTCTAGGCTGACGGACTTTTTAACTAAGTATGTAACAGCAGCCAAAAATGTGTGAATTTAAATGTGTTGAATAAAAGGAATTTCTTAAACATCTGTGCCTGAACTGGCTTCTGCAGTGTCACGGGCCTGTAAAACTTGGCAGTGCATCTCTTTTCTATCAACTCCAGACCATCTGGGTCATCCAGGTTACCTTGAGAGGAGACAAACTTGACCCTCATTAGCAGGGCTAACTGTATTCTCTATTGTGTCTCCAGTTTTACTGTCTTACTGAAAATACTCCATCTTAACCTAAAAATCTTTAATTCATGTTTTTCCATCACAGTTATGGTCTCTGCTGGAAAATGGTGTTTTAGAAAAAAGACTTCCAAATCCTGAATGTTTTAATAACATCAGTAGGAATCTTTGTAATGTCTGTTTGTAGGAGTGTATTTTAATCACATGGTGTCAGTTCCTCAGCATTTAAGCTACTTCATATTGCCCTTAATAAACACCAAAATCAGATATACATTATCAAGAGAGGAAATAGAAATAAATTGTAAACAGGTTTTGACAAGCACTTTGTTTTGTGGACAAAAAATGTACCTAGGAAATGGTGGAAAAGGTTAATCTGTGATCATAATTATCTATACTGAAGTGTTGTATTAGATACAAGGGTTTGCATAGTTATGAAATTATTCTGATCTTCAGTAATTTCCAATGCATGTATAGCTTAAGTCACTTTAATAAAGTGCTTTAAGGTGTATGCAACAACGCATGTGGCCACTGGTGGTCAATGCTGTGAAACAAAAGAACTTCTCTTAAAAGTTTCCTCTGTAACTATATAGTTAACTATAAATTTAACTATAAATAGGTTATTTGTAACAATTTTCTCAGATATAATGCAAGATGAGCATCGTATGGATCTGTGGCTTACTGAACTCATGGAGTTCAATGTAAACTGGCTATAGAACAACATTAAATCAACCTGGAAACGTCTATGAAGCAGCCTTAAATCAACCTGGAAACATCTATGAAACAGCCTGTTGCAGGATGCAGAATTTGGAGTTAGCTGGACCAAAAATCAATTATAGCGTCCTTTCCTTACTCTGAGAGCTAAAGCAACGACTGAGAAATTGCCATCCTTGCTCTAGGTAACAGCAGGTAGAGGCCACATATATATGTTCTAGTGTGTGTCTGAGAGAGCACCGCACTTGGGATATATATATAGATACATATATTAAATATTTCACTAGAGCCTTCTGATTATCTTCCATTTTCATACAATCCAGTTTCTACTCTAGGAGGATTGTTAAATATACAGAACTTGGGTCTGGGTGAACACTTCGTATTGTTTATTCCTTTCTGGTTATTCATCAGATGCACATAATGCCAGACTATATCTTGTGTCCAGCAGGATCTTACCTGACAGTGATTGCATTGTGTTGGTTTGGGCTTATGGTGCTATTTGGGCAATAAGCTACTGTTAATCTAATGGGATTGTTATTTGGCTCTTTGTTAATTCCAGTTTTTATCTGTTTGTTTTCTGCTTGTTCTCTGAAGTTGAAGTCCTTAGAGGTGATGACTTTGGGGTGTTGGTAAAGGGCAAGCTGTATTGTCTGTGCCAAATGATTAGGCCAGGAAACTACTATTTCAACACCATCTCTTTCTGTGCAGACTTGGTGATGTTTATCACACCCAGGGACTGAAAGATTGTTTTAAAATACACAATTAAGGAATCACAAAAGAGATCTTACCTTATACTCAGTCTCTGCTCACGACCCTTGAATAGATGGTGGCACATACCCTCTTGTCTGCTAAAAGGCAGAATAACAGAATTCTTAATGGCTTTTTTTCTGGTACGATACACAGCAGCAGAATTAATATTCATCCCATCAGCAGCTTGGTCACTACTAACATCCCTTGCATGGTTTCATAATGGGCTGATGAATTTCTACAATTAGGATGGTGATAGGCTTTTTATTTGGGGTTTGGTTTTTAACCCCTTCAGAAGAATCTCCATAGGAAGTATGCAATTCCAGTATTGTAACTGCTGCTGGGTAAACCCTACCTCCCCCCAGCAAAACACCAATATTGTAGCTTGAAGTTTTCACCTTTTTCATCTTCTCTTCTTATAACAGAAAAGTTCATGTATTCTTCTTCTGGTTCATTAGGCACTGGATTAAAGATGATGAACAGCAGTTAACTCCAGACAGACCAGACTTTGTTTTTTTAAATAATCTTGAAATAAAGCAGTGAGATTCTGTATTGAGTGTGAATCTGCCATGATTTCTGCAGTGTTCATGGGCCTTATCAGAGCTACTGTCACTGTCCTTGCAGGCTGTGTGGATAGAATGCTGATGGGTATCTTGCAGGAGCAACTGCACTCAGCTAGCACAGCGGAGCAGCTGGAGTTCTACCCATCTACTCATGAACAGGAAGGCAGATTTCGGTAAGAATGATTCCGTTTCTGATACTTAGAAGCAGGAAGCATGATACCTTTGCTGTTTGTTAGGTGGGGGTTCTTTTTTCCCTTGAAAATACTGACATCCAGATATAACTCAAATGTAGAAAACTATTAAGTTAATACCATTGTGGCTTTCATGTAATGTCTTCATTCTTGTGTATTTTCTGCAACTGAAGTAGTACAGTCTCTTTAACATTGGTCAGTTGCTTTGTTGTCTGGCATTACATCATTTCAGTTTGACCTAACTCTGACACATGTCAAAGTTATGAAACATGGAATGGGGAATTATTGTGCACTGAGCAATTTTGAACAGAATGAAGGAAACGCATTACTTTGCTAGAACTTGCGTGCAGGCCACTGATGTCTCTTAGTAAATGGGCATTACACCTCTACTTGCTGTCTGTTAGTTTGCTTTTCCTCTGTAATGGCTATTTGAACCCTCACCATGAGTTGCCAAATGCAATTCTTCATTTTACTTCTGTTTACAGTAGATTTTTCTATAAAACTTCAGTTTGTTTAAGCAGTTGTGGTTTTGGCTGCATGGCTGATAGGAAATGCCAAATACTTATCCTGTGTGACTTCAAATATCCCTCTGCCAGGCAGGGTCAGCAGCAGAATTATCTCACTCCCTGAGTGGCAGTAGGTATCTCCTTCCACTGCTTTTTCAGTATCCGATGAAATTTGCCCATACTAGCTACAGACAGCACAACAGCATTCTTCAACCAAACTCCAGCAATTAAGTTTCATGACCACTTGGGGAGTGACCTGAACTTACCAATCTCTGAGTATATGACCTCATCTTCAGGCTCTTCTACATATGGTGTTGAAGTAAAGCCAGTTGAGGGTCTAGTACACTTAAATTTTTCTGCAAATTGGAGAAGAAAAACAAACATATGCTCATATATGTATATCAGATTTTCTCAAAGGGAAATAAACAGCCCCATGGTATTTTTTTGTTCCTAGGTAATCCTATTTTCATGATGAAAATTACTCCTTACCAAGGGCATTTTAATAGTATTTCATTTCTTTACTAAGAACAATGAGGTCAATTCCTTCCAGCAAATTTATGAGTTTATGTGTATTAAATTAGATGTTGTTTTGCTTCCCCCATCCCAGACTTGCCATCTAAAACATAGCTCAGAGGTTTTGCCTTATCAACGTTGTGTTACATTGCCTGGTTAAGCAAACATCCTAAAATACCAAGAGCTTAACTCCAGTTGTAACATGATGTTTACACACTAAAATGTATTGACAGTGTAAATGAGCACCTCTGGAAAATGAAACAGACATTTAAATAACTCACTTGCTTTATATGAAGGGATTACAAAAAACAGAATTGCCAGAGCAAGTCCTATTGCAAATAGTAGCAGGATCAGCGCAAGAGAAATTATCAGGGGCTGAGAAAGTCTTCTCTCTTCTGACAGAAAAGAAAGAAATAAAAAGCTGTTTATGCTTTCACATTCTAAGTACTTTCTGTAAATTAAAATCAACACTTTGCATTTTTTTCAGCTTTTGGATTTAACTGTGGTTAATCCTCAGGAGAATCCCAAGTGCGCACTGCCACAGCAGAAGGAAAGGACCTTGCTGGTGCCAGTGGACTCTTTCGTAAGACCAGAGAGAAAATGAAACTGGACTCTCCCCAGGGCAGGCCAGCGGTTTCTTGTAAAGGTGAATCTTTTACAGTCATCCGTAATGGTCACTTCGATTTCTGCTGCTATCTCAGCTGCATGGAGTTCTGGTTTTTACATTAACTTCTTTTTAATTGTAAAAAATTGTCTGTTGAACATTAAATTGCAGGAACAAAATTTCTGGCTCTAAACTTGCAGTGTTATAACACAGAGTTTTGTGTGGCCCGTTTACCAACAGTTGCAAAGTGTTTCACATGGGCTTACCTGCTAATGTGAAGTTGAAACTGTTGCTGTATTTTGCATTTCTGTGAAAACCATTTTCAGCTCTGCATTTATAGGTTCCAAAGTCATTAGAGGAATTGATGAATAGAACAATCTCAGCTGCTTCCTTCTGCATCATCACCTGGGAAGAGATGCTTTGTGTTCCTTTGAAGAATATGTATGTGATAGGAAGAGAGCCGTTCTCTGAGAGACAAGACAGGGTCACATTCTGGCCTTTCTTTGCTTGAGAGGTGGGTGAGCTCAGCAGTGGTTTGGAAATGGGCTCTGTAAAAAGAAAACTGAAAAGACTGCATCATTGAGCAAAGCAAGGCTTGGAGTTAAGCAGCAGCATTGGAAAGTGAGATGAGTATGAAGGATGGGGGTCTTGGTGAGGCAGATGGGAATAGCACTGCCAACTCCTAAGACAGTAACAGCGATGTACAGTAAAATCCAGGTGCACAATCAAGGCAAGCACACGTTGCAGTCTAAAACAGTACCTGCTGCAAGCAAAACCCTGACTCCTGCTGCTGCAGATCCATGCCTCTGTGCCCCTGAAATGAAATGTGCTGAGAAGGAATACAGCAAGACTTACCTAGAAGGGTGAAGCTGAGGCTGTTGCTGTATTTTCCACCTCTGGTGTTGTTATTCTCAGCTTTGCATTTGTATTCACCCAGATCACTGGCAGAGTTGATAGTCAAGTTAAACAAACTGGGGGTCAGGTCTGGCCTATTTAAGGTGGATACCTTCTGATTATGTTTAAACAATGTGTATCTGACAGGTGGAGATCCAGAATCTGAGTTGCAGGAGAGGGTCACATTCTGGTTCATCACTACATTCAAAGTCCCCTGAACGGGTTTGAGCCTGGGATTGGACAGCATCTCTGGAAAGAAGAAATTCCTGAGTGAGTTCACTGCACCATTCATTCAAGAAACTCAGATTTTTCCCAAAATATGTTGAAGACCACTCTATACTCATTTCTGTTGAAACAGGGGGTTATAGGGTCTTTTTCGTCTTCTGGTGGCAGGCAGTACAGCTTTGTGTGTTTCAAAACCAATACAGAACTTCAAACACCTGATGACTCATAGGAATAATGACAAGCGCATGTCTTCATGCAAGAGAAAGCATATACATACAAAGCCAACAGATGTATCCAGATGAAACAGCAAAAATACTTTTGAACTACAGAAGGATTTAATGCAAGTATAAAAGAGAAATACAAATTTTATGGGATGTTAATTGTAGGAGAAAGTAACCCTATGGGATAGTTGAGAGGTAGCATGTGAACCTGCAAGTAAAAGCAGTATTTTGTGTGTGTCTGTATCAGGCAGAATTAGTGTTGTGTAAGTAGATTGACCTTTTGGATAGTAGCAGCAGGAGCCTTGATAGTCTGCAAATTAGTTTGCTTTTATGGTATTATACAAATAAATTGTAATAAAAAATTGTATTTTTATACAAAATAGTAATAAACTAGTCATGCATAAGATAAATTATTACACTTCTAGAGGGGAAAATACGTTTTAATTTTACATGAAGGTTTTGGGCATTTTAAAATCCCCTCTCCCCCATATTTTTAAAGTTAATTTCAGCCCATATCCCAACCCCCCCAAAAAAGAAAACCTACCTTTGCCGTTTACCATAGTTTTCTGAATTTGCTGAGACATTTGAACTAAGAGGAAGGAAGAAAGCTTTCAGTCAAGAAACAGTTGTTCTTATTCAGAAGGATTTGTAATATGTAAGAAGTATGTCCTTGGCTTACAGTAGGAAAACAGCAGAACCATGAGAAAAACCATTTTCTTGATCCTGAGCAAGCTGGCTGGTGGCGTTAACAGGAGTGAGGTCTCTGCCGAGTGGCTGTAGGGGTTGAGGAAGTCCTAAACACGGAAATGGTCTGATTTGTGCTGATTGTGTAAAGGCTTGTCGTATTTCACTTACGTTGAGCTGATGGGAGACAGAGCAGTGGTAGAAGAAAAAGGTGTGGAGGGAGAAACAGCAGTTTGGGATAGAATTAAATGTTACATAGTGATGTCGTAGCTGGTATAGTGAACAGTTTTCCATACGGAGATGTATGAGCCATGCAGCTATGCAGTATCCAAAACTATATCATTTTTCTAGCAGGGCTCCTGTAAGGGAGTGAGATCACTGATTCCTATCAAACAGCCACGTTTGCTAGAGATAATGCAAGTGATCATACGGCTGAGACTGAGGGAGTCTGTGGTATTGAGTTTATTTTAGCAGTAATAGAATTAAAAAAAGATGTCCCAAAAAAGACGGTGTGTAATCTAGAGAAGTTTTCAGATGCTGATAAATATTTAGAGCTAGCCAGCTCATTAAGGACATATTTTGGCCAAACTTCAAATATTGAAGCTGTGAGGAAGACCTTGTACTAGAAGGTACAAATTTCATCACCAACTTGAGTTCAACAGCACTGCAGACACAAATACGATGGCTGATTTGATGGCGTCATCAGTAACACAGAGACACATAATTACAACAAGTAGATGTTCTTTACTTGTCATAGAATCATAGAATAGCCAAGGTTGGAAAGGACCTTAAGATCACCTAGTTCCAACCCCCGCCCCATGGGCAGGGACACATCCTCTGGGCAAAGTAAGTGTAATCTTTAGTAATATGTGGGCAGTGTCTTTTGAAGAACTCTAGGGCCTGCTCTGCTTGAAGAAGTAACCAGCTATAGAGAGAGTGCCTTGAAAGTGTTACTGTGATCTTTACCTTATTTCTTTGCAGTTTATGAAAGTGGCAGGGCTCTACAGAGTCTGTCCTGCCGTGTCGTACAAAATCCCTCTCAAAGCCCGGCCTGTTGCACTGCCGCAGTTTCCTCACAGAATTTAATGCGCAACTTTCCTCCTTTCTAAACACACATCCCCCAAGTTTATTCTTGCTCGATTTAAGGCTACCTCCACCCTCCCCTCGCAAACGTCTGCGATGTCGAAACGCGGGCAGCAAACCGCAGGGGCGCAGTGGGGCTGCAGTGCAGCCGGCAGGAAGCACGTGCACAAGTGCAGATGAGGAGCAGAAGCGGGAGCCTTTGGGCCCCTCTGTGGTGGGAAGCAAACAAACACACACACACGCGGCCCTCCGCTGCAGGCGGCTGATGGCGGCGGGACGGGTCCCCACGTCCCGTCAGCCCGGCGGGAGGCGGCTGAGGGCAGCGGCGGGAAGGCTCCGGTGCCTCAGCAGCGCCCCGGTTGTGCGGACGGGAGAGCGCAGGCCCGGGCGGCGCCTGAGGCCCGCTCCGAGGCCGGTGAAGGCGGCGGGGCTGTGGGCAGCCGGCTGCGGGGAGAACGCGGAGCCATTAAAGCGCTTGCAGTCCGTGGCTCCCGCCCTGTGAAGCTCGCTTGTGGTGAGGTCGATGTCGCTCACCACAAGCGAGCGCTTTTCTTATCCGGATAAGCTGGTTCGTGTGTGGGGGGATTGGTGAATTGTCGCTGTGAGCTGTGAGTTTGTACATACCCTGTTAAAAAAAAGGGCAGTTGTCACCAGGACAGCTTTAAATGGCAGAGAGCTTGCTGGGTTCCCTCAGGGCGTGTGGCCTCGGGGGTATCTAGGGAACGAAAGTGCTGGTTCAAAGCACTGGTTCCTATTTGGGAAGTGAGGAGAGCTCTTCCAGAACTGTTTGTGCCTTTCTTGGCTCTGGGCTTTCTTGTTTTGGACTCTCCTAAGCAACCCTGCTCTGCCGCTTCCCCAGGGTGGAGGGCCTGTAGTTCAGCGCAGCTGTGTCCTCAGGGTTTTGGTTTTTCCTTTGCTGTTTTGTTTTCACTGAAATTTGACTTCAGTGTCTGAAATAGGGAACATGTTTTCTGTGACACATTCCATCCATCTCTATTCTACATGTAGATTACGGAGAAGAGCAGTGTTTGGTTTAACTGTCCCATACTTTCATCTGCTCATATATCTGCTTACACTTCCACTTTTACAATTGCTTTGCAGAGCACTGATAGAAGCGCTTTCCACGTGGATAGATTTTCTTTAACTGTTATGATAAGATTTGGTAGCTGAGTGATGAAGTTTATGTCAGCCTGCAAGGGCTACATCACTATGAGGGGAGTAATAACATGGTGCTTAGATCATCACATAGATGGAGCTCATCATTTAAATGATGAAGTTAGGTTGATATAAAGAAGCTTCTGGAAAAGTTTATTGACTACTCGATCCTATAGGGCAAGGAAGGGCTGGATGTGCCAGAATTTTGTTAAAGCATAATCCAATGGACTCTGTACTCACGGGAGCTGTGTGTGCCAATGGTGCATTGTTATTTTCACGCACTGCTCTTCGAATAACACTTCTACTTTCTGTTGGTTTATGTGGGTATCATTGTAATGAGTACTCAACAGATCTGAAGGTGGACAGCATCCTTATAGCAGCTTTGTAATCGGATTTAGGGCAGTATTTTTCTATGTGTGCTGGAAGTAATTCCCAAATTATGAGAATAAGCTTCATTAAATCCTGTTGTATTGCTCTGAGAAAAAAATGTTACGGGTTACTGTCTTATTTTGCCCTTCAGCAAGGAGATCAGCACCCGTATTGTCCATATGGCATCCAGTTGGCCATATTGTCAATGTAAAGCAGGGAAAAAAGGCAACATTAGTCCTTGGCACTACTTTTCTCTGAGGTTTTGAATGCTGCCTTTAACTTTGAAGCTAAGTAGTTCATTAGTCTCTTCAAGAGTGTCCTGAATAGTAGTTTACTTCCATGATGATTGTTTTTGCGGGCAAAGCTGGCTGTTGACTTTGGACTAACGTGATGTTGATTTGTTCAGCACGTATATGTAGAGTTTTATAGCATCAGTAAGATACTGTGCAAGCCTGGAGTTCTCTTTTGATTAGATTTACAAATGTTCTGCCTAAAATTAATGTGGTTGCACGTGGAAGAAGAAATGAATAAATTTAACAAAGAGCAATGAACAGAAGGCCTCCAGCCAAAGCAAGTAAGTTAAAAAGTCTGAGAAATGTATCACTTGGTGCTGTGATGATATTCTGCCTCAAGCAAGCAGGTGGAAGACAATAAAAACCAAATGGAGCTTTCGTTCCCAAGCCTAATTCTTTGACTTGAGAATGAAAATAGTGTGGGATAGCGTTCTGTAGAAAGGCCATGAAGGCTTCACACTGTATCTGCCCTGCCAGAGGCTTCCAGGGAAATTGCATGTTTCAGGAGATTTATAAAAGTTATTCCCAGTCCCAGTTTCTCATCCCAGAGGTCTTTCATTCTGGAAGACCGTCTGCTACAGCAAGTGTCTGCAGAAGGTTTGCTAGAAATCACCATATACTGACAGTTATGTCTGATGATGAATTAAATTAAGCTCTTGTGTTTTGTCTGCAGAAAGCTTTTGCTGATATAGCTATATCATCACTGAATACCAGATTTTAACACTCCTACTCAAAATGGCTGTGGTGGCAAGTCTGCTCTTTATTTTATCTAGTTGGTATTTGTGAGAAGATTGTTTTTTTCTAGAGGATAAGTAACAGTAACAGAGGAAAGGATCTCTTCTATAGACAAATTTAAGATATCTTTACATTTCTGGCAATGATCCTCAGAACTTGAGTGAGAATTTAAATGTAGTGAATGCTTTTCAATGAACTGCAAATTGCAAGAACATGTCAGCAGGTACCCAATTTGAGCAGCTCCTAAACCCCAAAGATGAAATGCTTTAAATGTTCTGTATTCCCTTTGACTCCTCTTGCCCTCTCCCCCAGAAAATTTTGACGAGACCCCAAAGACTGAGTTTACTGGTGCATTTCTCTTGGGATGAATTCGGACATCACTGCCTGAAAAGTGTTCCAGACAAATGTGTTCAAGAATTGCTGTAAGGATGCCATAGGTTGAAAAGTATGGAGTGCTCTCTAAATCAGATTCCTTTAAAAATTAATGTAATTTTCACTTTTTTCTGCTTCATAATATCTTATAAAAATTAATATTTGTGGGTTTAATTTTGAATATTTAAGATGCTGGATGAAAAGTATTTAAAAAATGCACTTGTCAGGATTATGTCTGGTTTGTAGCCCTTTTCAAACTTTTATTTGTGTACTCTGAGATCTGCCCCTTCATGCATGCTGCCCAGAAGTTACAGCAGTGATGTCGCTGTGTGGACACCAGCTGCAGATCAGGAAGCAGATAAATTCCTCTTGGTTTGTGTAAAGTCTGCTAAAAGATTTTCTGTCAACTTGGATCAGCTTGTTACTACCAACTGAATTTCACTTATGAAACTGGTGTGGGATAGTGCTTGGAGAATCATCAAGTAGCACAAACAATGGGAATGTACAGAGAAGGAAAAACATTTCAGGAATTAGTTCCCTCTCCAGCCAGAAGGTTCTGACCTTTTCTCTGGCAC
This sequence comes from Psilopsiagon aurifrons, assembly GCA_025447955.1. Lineage (NCBI taxonomy): Eukaryota > Metazoa > Chordata > Aves > Psittaciformes > Psittacidae > Psilopsiagon > Psilopsiagon aurifrons. Next base: position 5,311 of record JAOEHY010013710.1, on the reverse strand, counting down.
AGGCCATACTCTGTGATGAATATTGTTACAGAGCTTGAGGCTGTTTTTCTGCTGCATGCGGAAATGCTGGATGCTAAGCAAGATGAGTGCAAATTCTGATGTATTGCTAGATAATCACTGTGTGATAGTGACAGTCTGTGATGTCTGTTCCTAATTTGAGGAGCTTGTTAACCCAGGAAATGAAAGCAGTTAAAAATGTCCTCAGTGTGTAGAATCAGTCACTTGTGCCCAGTATTGAAACAGAGAAAGCTTGAGAGGTGATATCAGAAACCATGATCCTAGTGTAAACCAGCAAATAGATTTCACACCTTGGAAAGAAGGAATTTTTTCCTTTTTGTCTGAATTAACACACACGGGTGTGTGTGCTACATGAAATAGAAGCCAAATTTCAGATTCCTGGTGTTCTTCTCAATATTGCACCATTTTGGTAAGGAAGCATAAAGCCAAATGGCAACAATCAGCTGTTGTATTCAAAAGAAAAATGTCTGTGTGAAAGCCTTGGTGATGATTTTCATTATCAGCTTCTTTGTTCCTTCATTTACTTTTCCTGATGTTGTTTATATTGCCAATTAGAGGAGGTGTTGTGGATCAGGAATCATACAAAAGAGAAGTGAGGGAACAGCATGTGCTTTGCTCCAGTGCTCATCTCCCAGTAGATGGTGCCATTGTGAAATGCAGTTTATTCCAACATGAACAAACTTTCTGCAATGTGGAGCTTTTGTTAATTGTAGAATTTCTAGACTTCTAAAACGCCCCTCAGTGTTCATTTCTTTGATGTTCTTTATAAGTATTCCAATTCAGTTGTAGAAATCATTTTCATTCTTCTCTGGGGAGGCATAAAGACACACTTTTAAAATACAGGCAAATAGTACAGATGTCCCACGTTCCAGAGAAGACAGTATAGCCTGAAAACATATGTAGTAAAGTCAGTTCATTCCTAGCTCACCAAGGATTTGGCGAGGCTTGTGAAAGCAGCAGTGCTTACTGCAGTTCCATTATCTATGAGTATGCTGAAGCAGGAAGTGATAGTTAAGCAAAATATTTTGGGGATTGGGGAATTAGAGATCAGAGCTCCTTTTCTAGCCTTGCTTTAGTTACTGGGAAGCTCATGTTGAGTTTGGTGTAGATGAACACAGAGCTCTGAATTTTTATCACTTTTAAAATGAAATGTAGACAATCCCAAGCATTTGTAGATCCACCTCTATAGCCATTAACTGTTTTTAAAATCAATGAACTTATACAAGAAGTTATGTGGAGTCTCTGTTCTCAGGATCAAGATTTGATGACCCCAGAACGTCATGTGAAAAGTTTTGTCAGTAGATCAGCATGGTAGAACTTGAAGGCAACACATGCAGAGACTTCATTTATTCTGAAGAAAGTGAAACTCCCATCAGGAATGGGCATTTGAGATCAGGAGACAAAGTTTAGATTTGCTGGAATCAGCGTGTGCTCTGTGAGGAAGTAAGATGACGTCCTAGAGGCTGGCTCTGTGCTGTGCTCTTTACTGTCCTGCCAGCCAGCTGGAGAGCAAATGAAAACAAACAGCTCAAGCGTGCTGTGAACTCCCAGCTTCCTCCCCTGCCGTAAGAGAGTGGCTGGAAACGCTGTATTTGCAGAGGGAACAAGCTGAAAATCTTGTTCAGCATTTTGCCCTTAATTACAAGAATAGGCCTTGCCTCTGAATGTAGGCAAAGCTCTGTTCAGATGGCAGAGCTGGTGGGGTTTAGGAAATGGCATATGTGAGCAAGTAGTGGGGGACTCAGCTGGTAGGAGCAGGATTGTGCATTCCCAGATGAGCACAGCTTTAATGTTCAAGGGTCTGATTCAAGGGGCAGTAGATTTAATGTGATTATTCCCATAGGTCTCCAAGGGCATTGTGCCACATTATAATGACTATTCTGTCTGCTTCAGAAAGTGTGTTGCATTTTTGAGGTCAATCCTACTTTCCCCACAAGTATAATGGATTTCTATATACACTGTGTATCAGAATAACTTTGGTCTTGCATACTTCAGAAAAATTCCTGCAGTTGAACTTACTTCTTGGAATTTAGGTGGTGCCAGCTAGATTTTCCTCTCCAGGACAATGTTGAGGGCTTATCAAGAACATGCCAGTATAATTGGCCTGTGACATCTTATGGCACATGCTTTCCTTGGCGTGACATCTCACCAGCCTCAGGTTTTTGGCACCATTAAACCTTACTCCTGGCCTAGTTCATCCTGAAAGCTAGCCTTTCCACCTCAGTCTGAAACTAGCCTGGTTCCATATTGGCTCGCTCTGGAGGATACTGACCCACACTCACTTTCCCCTTCCTTCTCAGTGGCTCAGAGGAGAGCCTTTGTCCCCTGTGGGAAAGACTGGTGTGGCTTTGCTGAGCTTTGTGTGTCCTGCTTAATTCTTTTATGGGGGAGAGGGGAAGGGGGAAATCGCCTTCCTTCCTATTTTTTGTTGTCAATAGCAAAAGTTGGTGTACCTTTGTTCTCCACCTGCCATGTATCCTCCTTCTCTTTTCCTTTTACCTGGCTCTGGAGACCATTGCTGGCAACCAGCCAAACCATCAGTCTTTTGTTGGTGGTGTATTTCAAACAAACTGGATTAAGTAGAACAAATACTACTGCTAGTTAAACAACTTACTTCTTAGTCATTACTTACTATGACTATTGTGCTTCCTCCCTGCAAAACAGATACATAGATGCTTGTTCATATTGCCTATTCATTGTTAAACAGATGAGTGTTTCCCTTCTGTTTCCTTTTGCAAAACACCCTGCTCCTGTGTAATACAAGCATTGAAATACACATTCAGCTTTAAACTGTTGTTTTGGGGAAAAAATTACAGTTTTCATTGACCTCAGAAGAAAAAAAAAGGGGGATTTCATGCAAACACAGAAGCTTATGAGAGCTGTGTGTCTCATTTATAGGCTTCTGTGAATGTATTTAGTATTGTTTTTAGCAGTGTTTTAACAAGCTTGGAAAATGCTGCTGCAAGTAAAGGAAAGCATTGAGTGTGTCAACAAAGGAAAGAAACTAAGGGATTAAATGCTGAGCACTCAATTTTCAAGAGTAACTAAGTCACTATTTAGGGAGTTCTGGACACACCACTTGAGAAACAGTTTTTGAAGGGGCATGATTTCAATTCACTCTATCAAGGGTATAAACTGAGTCAGTGTTAAGGCTCAAGAGGAACGACTTTAAGTCTAATTTGACAGTGGAGTGATAAACCTCAGTGGAAACAGAGGGCAGAATGCCGAAGTAGAATGTGTTGCAACTTTTCTTCCTCCTCTGATCACATTTGCTCAATTCCTGCTTTTGGCATTCTGGTTGCGGAATTAATCATGCCTGATTTCAGGCTGGCTCTCACATTGCCCCATTGCAAAAGAATTAACACAGAAAAGGTCAGAAGATCTCTCCAGAATGCCTGCCAGCAGATTTAATTCTTGCTCCAGGGTGTTCTCTGTTTCAGATTGTGCCACTGCTGCTTCAGATTTCTGCTGAGAAATAAAACTCCAACCGGTTCTTTTCTTGTGTGTGTTTTACACTGTTCTAAGTTCATCAAAGGAAAACTTGTGCAGTTCCATGGTAGCATGAAAGTCTGCCTGTCAATATTCTAGTCGAATACAACAGTGGCTGTGGTTTCTGATATAATTTGAGTTTATTGTGCGCCTTGTAGTAAAGCTGTTCTTTGCCATAGCAAAAATGAGAGACTTGGAAATGGAGGTAAAGAGGAAAAATGAGTAATTGTGTACATCTGTTCTCTAAAAGAGCTCTCTGTGTCAGGATGAAGGGAAATATTTGCTCGAGGATCCACTGGGGTTAAATAGCAAAGGCAGTTTGTGTTTGTAAATGGTTAATTTGACTTAAAAGTCCCTATATTGACAGGAACCACAGGATAGATGTCGTTGGAACTTCTTGTTTTTTTAATACACCTTAAGAAATTAAACAAAGCAAATGCATTTGGTGGCGCCCTCAGGAAAAGTCCAGTCACTTCCTGAACAGTAATCTGCCTGTGAGCAGCAGATAGATTCTCATTGTTTGCCATTTCCAGTTTCCAGTAATGGGAACGATTACTTGATCCAGCCAGTTTTTGAAGATCTGGGAAAACTTACGCATTTTAATGGCAACATTTTATCAGTTTCCATAAAACAACCGCAGAAAAACCCGTAACCTGGTTTTGGTACCTGGAGGCATCACCTCTGATGATGAATATTGTTTTATTTTGGAATTAAGTGTCTGTGTTCTCCAGGAACGAGATGTATCTTGCTCTTCTGGTGATTTTCTTGCAGTGTAAGTCTGATAACTAAATATCTGGGAGGGTACATGTGCTTGTGGTTTCTTGGGGTTTTCTTGGGGCTTTTTACTGTTTCTCATTACTGTCTCTCAATCTGTAAGCTTTGAAAATAACATTTCTCTTCTTTTTTTCCCTCCTAGGTTCAGAACTTTACACTCAGGACAGAGGTAGGTCATGAGTTTTCCTCATACATAATGTAAATAAGTAATTTAACTAATGGTTCAGTTGTTGGTGTGCATCCATAGCAGAGTTGGTCTGTATTTGCTGTACTGGAGCTCAGTACAAAACTTGGCCACGTGAAAAGCTGAACAAGGTCTTATTGGGGATGTTCTTGGTGTAGTGTTTAAATGAGAGGTGTGCTGCTCAGGCTTTAAAAATGTGTTTTGTGAAATTTTTCCTGGACTAATTTGCTTTACTGCGAGAAGAGATGGGAGAGGATATTTAAGTGCTAGCATTTTGGTTTGGTCTTGAAAAAACCCCTCTCATGCCCACAAGCGAGGAGGGAGGATAAAATTACAGACTGTAAGTTAAGTGCACTGTCTCTTGCTCCTTTTTCTTTCAAAAGAGAAGGCTGTGTGTGAGCAGGGTACAGAACTTGTGTTCTGAAAGGAATGCCTTTACTTTATACTTTATCATCTTGCTGACTTCCAGCATGTACATTCTGCAAACTTCCTTTTTCCATCACTAGAGAGAAAAGCTGCTTCTTGTTGTCATGTAGTCTATTCACATGCAAAAAAAAAATGTACTATTTTTGCATTGGTTTTATGCCCAAAACTCTCTCTAGCAAGGACAGTTTATAAATAGCTGGTACATGGCAAGGGACTCCTTTAGATGCGGGAGTTTTCCTGTTTTAGAAGCAAATTTCTAATACAAATCCTGACTGAAATGGGCGTACCCAAAAGCTGTGGGTTCTTTCTCTATATTTGTTGCTTTTGTTGTTTGAATAAAAATATTAATTATACCAGGATTCTAATAATTAAAAAAATTGAAGCTACAAATTTGTTACTATTCATGTGGTCTAAACACAG
>JAOEHY010013708.1:0-45930 GCA_025447955.1 Psilopsiagon aurifrons | reverse complement strand
TAGTGATAGGACAAGGGGTAATGGGTTCAAACTTAAACAGGGGAAGTTTAGATTGGATATGAGGAAAAAATTCTTTAGTGTAAGGGTGGTGAGGCACTGGAATGGGCTTCCCAGGGAAGTTGTGAATGCTTCATTGCTGACGGTGTTCAAGGCCAGATTGGACAGAGCTTTTGGTGGCATGGTTTAGTGGGAGGTGTCCCTGTGCATGGCAGGGGGGTTGGAATTAGATGATCTTCAGGTCTTTTCCAACCCTAACTATTCTATGATTCTATGTCACCTTGAGCAAATCAGCTGTACTTTGTGTTTCAGTTTTTGTACTCCTAAATCAGGGGTAATATTATCACCTTATCTTACAGAGGTACCTAGAGTGTAAAACCATTACAGAAAACAACATATTCAGGACCTAAACTTGAAAATATATGCATTATTACTTTCTTTCAAATATCATCCTAATTTAAATTTTGGGTAACTATCTGTCTGAGTCCATAGTGGGCTTTTGTTTTTATGGCACTGTGTTTGTTTCCTACAGTACTGTAACACTGAAGGACTCTATAATGGAAGCTAATTTAATTAGAAACAGCACAGTGAGCTGATGATGTGCATTGAACAAATAAATATGGTATCTGAATACTGAAAGAACTGGCAGAGTTAACTGTAAATCCTATGAATTCCTTGCTATTCTTCCCTCTTGCACAAAAAAAACACCTTGTCATGTTTCTGAGCTGGGCTAGGCTTTGGAACCACAAGCCTATGCAAACTTTATTAAATAATATTAACATTTTTTCTTTTCAGAAAAGGCAACTTTTTTGATAGGGTAAGTTGCACAGTCAATAATTTGTTTGTCAGCAGAGCAGTCTTCTGTCTTCTGCCCTTTTCACTTGTATCCTGAAGCCCTGCTATCTTACTGCATTTTCACTGGAATCAGAATTTTAGGGAATAAATTTTGTACAGTGTTCACAACTGTGAACCAGATCTAAAATTCAAACTATACAATGAAATGGTCTATGAAAAGAATTCAAAGACAAATAGTAACATTTGACAAGAGAACATCTGTGGGGTAAGAGCTGATGAACTAATCCTCTGCAATATTTCCTGAGATCTTGAGCACACTGTTTACATTTTGTATACCTCAGAAATGAAAGAGAAACTCTTGATGAACAGATTATATGTTTGATGACTGTAGAGTGAAGTTAAAATAGTAATATGACAAAAGTTTTTCAACAGTAAACTCACTAGAAAGTAAGTGGCTGCAAGTTGTTCAACATATGATTTAATTGTGGCATCACTTATGTAAAGGCCAGAGATTTCATTTTTCCTCTGGAACAAGCTTAGTACAGATGCAAATGAGGATCCAGTGGTAGGACCATGACTGAAGGTAGGATCTGGTTGTTTATAATGTAAATGAACTCAGCAACACAAAATAGGTTGCTCTTTACTGATCTTTGAAAAGTGGTGCTTTAAGTATTTCATGAAAAGCCTAGTTTGTCTAAAGTCTTTCTTGAAGCTCTCTGTAATTTACACAGAAAGTTTTGATGGACCAGTGATGCCTTGCAAGATAAACTTTCATTAGTAGCTGATTTTCAAAGCTCTTAGAATACATATGTTGAAAAGTTACTACTAATACAGGATGGTGCCTGTGATGCTTTGCCTATAAGAGTGGTCTGTGCAAAGAGAGAAACTTTTAATATAAACTGAAGTAATATTTTGTTGTCTGGTTTCTCCTTATTGCTAAATTGTTACCAAAGCCAATCAATAGTACTTTTATTTCACAGCATATATTATTTAACTTGTAGTATTCAAATGTTTGTTCAAAGTATATGTAAAAGCCTGTAATCCTCAGCTGAGTCACACCAACATCAAATAGGATGTGATACGGTGGGAAACAATATAACAACATGGATGTATGATGATATAACAGATTAGAATGAATAATTGGGGAAATATTTGTGGCTAATAGAGATAAATTAAGGATCATTATATTCTTTATCTGAGCATAATGAAAACCCCATTATCTAGAGAAGGACTTTGGCCAAGGTGTTCAGTTGTTGGTAGTGAGGAGAGAGGTTTAAAAACTTGGCAGAAGGAGGGAGGGGACATTACAGAAGCAGAAGTTTTGAAAATAGGGAAAGGTGTTTGAGCAAGATTTGGAACAGAAGGAAGAACAAGAAGCTTGAATGTAGTGTGGGAAAGCCAGAAGGAGATTCAGTGAATAAGGGAATATGTGGTGAGTTTTCCTTGGCTTTTCAAGATGGTAATTTCAGTGACTGCATGTTTTATCAAGGGGTGATGTAGACATCAGGGTGAAGGGATGAGGGCAGTTGGAGCAATCAGAACCACAGATGAAAACATCTTGATCAAGAAGTTTTAGCTTTTGGGTACAGGCAGAAATGTCTTAGAGATGCAGGTGACAATTCAGGCTGGCCCTCTGAGCTGTGGGGTGATTTGGCTCTATCACGCCATCTCACTCCATTTCTCACCTCTAATGTTTTAATTTTCTAAACCTACCTGTGGCTGAGGGAGGACAGATATTATTGGATGTATATAAGTATAAACAAGTTATTACAGTCTGCTCAGAATAAAATTGTGTTAGGCCTTCCTGCTTTCCTGTGTGTAGGAGTCTGTGTGCCCTGATGCTGTGGAGAGCCCCAGGCAGCTGGAACCCTCCCCAGTAAACGAGCCCACCCTGGAATCCCTGCAGCTGGACGCCACCAAGAAGGAACAGCTGCTTTTTGTCCACTTTTTACAAACTTCAGAGGGTAGAAAAATTGTAGGAGATATATTTGTTTGCCTGATTTTGCTGACTGGTGTCATAGATTGGGGTTGCTGAAATACTAGCTATCATTTTAAATTCTTCTAGCTTTGAGTCATTTCATCCTGAACAGGTTTTTGTATAATTATTTCTCTCAATAATTACCATTATACAATAGCTATAGCTGCCAGTTTTGTTCTTCTTTCCTGCCAGAGAATAACAGAAATGCATTACACATTTGTGTAACTTATGATCTTTGATTCATGTTTAAAATGCATGGAATATTTTTCATTTTCTCTTTGTGGCAATACCTCATCTAGGATCATATCTCACAGTGTAAGTTTACAATGTGTAAGTGGGTGCCTTGTTCTGCAATAGAGTATAATCTACAATGAAAAGGCAAAGTCTTAGAGGGCCAGTGAATATATTAATGGCTGCAGGTAGAGGCATAGTGCATCTGGACAGTAATGTAGAAAGGTTTTATATATAGTCTCTTTCTTTCTTTTAAATAAATTTGATTTTGTCTTCATTATAGTCCTTTGTTGTTGTCTTTTGATGAGGGTTCTAGGAAATCGGTTTGCTGGCATGCATGGTTTACTGGCAGGGAGAGCAAACCGGAATTTGCAGGCACAAGTGTTCCTACCAGGTATCTAATTCAAAAAGTTTATATACTTCAACAGAGCGAAGAAAAAACTTTCATTGTTGTTTTCTCTGTGTGCTTGTCTTTTTTCCCCAGGGCAAGTGGAAATAGATGTAGAAGGTCTGAGGAGAGGGGGTGGCAGACTTGTAAAAATTGGTGTGTAGATTTAAAAAATGAATGTTACCAAACTCAACTTGTATAAAAGCTGATGCTTAGTTGAGTGTGCCGAGGACATGAGGGCAGGCTCTCTATGCCATAGAAAAAATGAAATGATGGCTTGTTGTTCTAAATGAATCTGTGATTCTAGTTGAAAACTGATTTATTACTTTCTACTGACAACTGTAATTAGGAAAAGAATAAAAAACAACAAAAAAACCAACAACACTTTAATCTCCTGAGTCATGCTGAATTTTCCTTTAAGGGACATTAAAAATTGGAATGTAATGAAAAGGCACCTCAAAATACTTGGAACATATAGGCATGAACATAAAACACTTTTTTTAAGGGAGTTTGGGATTAAAATTTGCACAATGGCTCAGCACAGTTTATAGTTGCAGCTAGGATGGAATGCTTGAATGCAGAGGACCTGTCTACTCTCTTCCATATTGTATGTTCAGAACATGGGATCTTGGAAACCTGACTCTTCTTTGCCTTTTAATATCCTGACTTTAAGTGAGCAAACAGGCTGAATGTGCAGTTGCATTTCATTACTGACGATCACTGAAATGCAAGCAGCACCATGACTTATTGCGTAGTTGTTGACTGGGATTCCAAGAGAAGGTAATATTTTCAAAATTGCCCCCCAAATTATTTTCACATGTGTCAAGTCTGGTAACTCCAACTGCAGGGCATGGGATATGTATAAATGTTCACATGAAGACCTGAGTTTTGAGGTGGGAAGGGTGGGCTTCTGGTGACAGTGGGCAATTTCAGGGGAATCTGAGACAGGATGGTTGGAGTATTTTCTGCTCTGTCTCTCATCATCTTCCTCTATGATGTTATTGTTCATCAGTGGAATAAAATATTGATGAAATGGAAACATCAGAGATCCTAAGGTGCTTGGGCTATGCTAACAGTGGCTTTTGTATGTTGTAGGATATATAAGTTTTAACACATTAATATCATTGATCCTTAGTCATCCATATATTTTTACAATGCTTGTGGTGATGTCTGATAGTAGAAAAGGGATAACATGTCAGACTATTGTGAGAAATCTGTATGTATTAGCAGAACTACTGCTTGTACTATACCATGAAATGCTAACAAATAAGATGTGCCAAACCCACAGTAGTATGTATCCTCAGCAAAGACGATATATATGTTATGACTCATAATATGATGAATTTTGAACGGAATTAATCCTTACTCAATCATTAAATAATGAGAAATATTGAGTTGTTTTTCTTAAGGATTAGGAAAATTCTTTTGGAGAGAGACAAACATTTGTCCCTGCAGGAAGCTCCTTCAGCTGTAATGCATCATTTTGCCTGACCAGCCCTAGAAACCTTGGAAAGACAAAATATGTACAAACTGGTTGTTAAGCATATGTGATATGTTTTGCTTTGTCACCTGGCAACGAAAAGGTTTTTCTAAACAAATTTCATACATTGCCAAAAATTCCAACTTTCTGAAATGTGTAAGCTGCTTTTTTTTATTTATTTATTTTTCCATTGTCAAATGCAGCTGAAGGTACGTCTTTCTCATGTAAGCATTATCATTTCTACTGATGGAAGAAATAACTTATATAAACGTAATTCACTTAATCTTGCATGTTGCATGTAACAGCTTTGGGACTGTAAGAAAATACAGAAAATATGCCATCCTCAGAACTAATTCATAATCTGTCCTGCCCGTGTTTTAAAGTCAACAAACCAAAAAATGCTTGAATTAACTAAATTCGTCTAATCAGAATAAAATTAAAAGATGTAAATCCTGCTCATGATGAAGTTTTAAATACTACTTTTTGGGATCCATACACTGTTTAGGAGGAATATGTTTGTAATATCTGGTGAAAGAGAAGTGAAAGTTAATAATTTTTCTTTTTGAGTTGCAAAATATCTAGCATAGAAGTGATCAGATCATTGGCTGCCATTTATGTCTCCAAGTGTTAAGTTGGGGAAAAAAAAAAATCCCCTGAGATGCCATTTCTTAAGCTTGAATTAAAGGTTTTAAGGAGAATACTTCAAAATGCAGTGGAAAAGCTACATTGCTACAATCTGGCAAACTTTAATAACCTCATACATTTGGTTACCTCCTTAATCTGCCAGTTACATTTTCTATACATCTACTGCTATCTGATTACCAATATATTTATCTTTTACCATCGGTCCTTTCCTCCCCTGTGTGCAACAGCATCAAGGCTGATCCAAGCTAGTGCTGATAGGATCACAGTTCATTACCACACAGAAGGTGGTTGGGATTTGGGTGCACAATGGGGTGTGACACTGTTGAACGAAGGGAGGCAACTGGTTATAAATGACAAAGCTCTGTTAATGACACATGGAGTTTGGGAGTCAGCAATAATGAGTAGACCTCTTAGCATTATCCTTGATAGGAAAAAAAAAAGATGACACCCAGGAAATAAAGGTGAATAATTTGCATGTGATTCATGCACAATTTTATTGGCTCGATATACTGGCATGAACACATGATAAAAATGATGGGTATTCACTGGATATGCACATCACAATATGGCCACAATCACAGTGTATTGGCAATATGTATTTCCATGTATTGGCACTGTGCTGAAAGGGAAAGTGGTTAGAGTTTTAATTACCTTAATGGTGAACTAAAAAGTGCTTTTGTTTCTTGTGCCATGAAGAGAGCAAAACAGGGCTTTTAAATGATAAAACAATGGTAGCCTCCTTGCTGAATGATGCAGTACTTTGAAATAATGTAGTACATTTTGAAAAGATCTGTATTTTTTTCAAGACAAACATCAAATAGAAGGAAAAAGGTTATGCCACCTTCACCCTCACAGTAGTGTCATTTGTATGCTATCAGCTCATTAAATTCACATTAAGATACTCCATGGGACTTTAGGAGCTATTAGTGCACCTAAAATGGCATAACAAAATCTCAGTTCACTTTAAGAGAGATGGCATTGCGACATTTTGTATTTCATCACTGAATTATTATAGTCTCGGATGCATTCTGCTGTGATGGTAATGGAAGGAGGAATACTAGAGAGGAAAGCTGTCCATTTGTTTATCCCCAGGGAGAGAAAAAAGAAAGTTTGATAAAAAACTGGAGTGAAAGTAAAGCATTAACAATTTAACCCCTGTAGCAATGCTAAAGAACACATGGAATTTTTATATTCTGCTTTTCAGGATGGTTTTGTTTTTTTGATTTTTTTTTTTTTGTTTTTTTTTTTCAATAAAATTTTGTATATAGAGAGTTGTTTTGGGCAATGGAAGGTGCAGCAAATGTACTGCATGAATGCAGGCATCTCAGCTTTTTATAGGTGAAGTCTCTTATGACAGCCATAAAATACCTTCCTTCCTAAAAATTCTCATTAAAAAAAATAGTTATTGTGACTAAATTTGATGTTCTTGTTAGTTTGTTGTTGTTCCTGGCTTTCAGCAGTAGCAAATAAGTGTACTGCTAAAGGTAAATCTACAACCCTGTATTTATAAATCCCACATGGGGTTATTGCTTAGGCACTATGCTCAGGAAAGAATAAGGAAAAATGGAAGCCATACTGAGTTATCATTAATGAAATAATATAAATACACATGAATGCTAATATACGGAATAAATGCTGTACTGCTTAATAAGAAAATGGTTGTTGCAATAAACCATATATTTATGTTTCAGGTCTATAAAGATAGATTGGTCTGAGGATGCTTTTTCTACACAGTGCATCTGTGTAACTGCAATCGCTTTTTTAAATGAGGCAAAATTAAGCTAACTTTCTTATAAATGTGCATGAGTGATTAAAAAAAGTCAGAAGTGGTTGAAATAGGGTCAGTCACTTTATGCAGAATATTTTTCTTAATATCTATTTAGAATTATTGAGAAAACAGCAATGCTTTAGAAGTGCTTCCTTCCCTCTCTAATCAACACAAAAATACCATGACACAAGAGCTTAACCTCACATGGAATAAAAAGCCATCAGAACAAAAAGACAATTTAAGAGTCTTAAGCCTTGCAGGGCCTTCATAGTGCATGTATACAGGAAATGAAATTCGTTCCCATGCGGAGAGCCAGGGCAACCACAGTTTAAGCTTTCAAAATATCTCTTAACTGTAATAACCTGATATATGGGTCTTTGGTGGAGCAGCAGTGAATTTCTTCAGTGGAGGGGGAGCTCAAAGACACAAGAAAAGTCATTGCAAAAGGAAGCTCAAGGTTTTGAAAGCAGAGAGGAGGGAAGTAGCAGCACAGGGAATAATCACTTAATAAATGCACACCAAGCACCTGCTAAATTTAACACAGCATTTTATTACATTCAGTGCTTCAATGTGTAATCTCTTTAGCACAGGGATTCTGCTTCTTACTAGATAGTTCACCTGTGTAAGACCATGCTAGATGCCAGTTTTATCACCAGTAAACCTTTCTTGAATGGTTACTCTGAAGGCTAAAACCTGACTGTACAGTGGATGTACTTTTCTAAGAGAGAAAAAAAAGCTGTGTTACACTTAAAACCTTGTTCTTTGTGTGACGTTGGTTTGCCCTTTCCTGATGGTCTAGGATACTGATGTGAGTGCTGAGTAGCTTGAGATTGAGGCAGTGTGGCTAAGTCTCAATAATGACCACCAGAAAGCAAAAGAGGATATAATATGGAATTTTGTCCAGTCTGGGGAAGGTTTTTTAAAGGTCTAATGAAGATTTACACTACTAGTGTTATTGCTAAAGGGCACTAAATTTTAATGTGTCTTTAGGCACAGCTGAAACCATGAGAAGTGGTTGCACATAAACAGGATGACTTAACATTTAGGATGACATGAGACAAAAATCAGCAGTATTTGTGCAATTGTGTTCAGGAAGATACAGATGTAGGGGACACCCATGTCTTAAGATATCAAAACCAAAGGATGTTACATAGTCACTGATAGACTGATCTGATGAAAGTGGCTGTAATTGAATGCATTTTTAGTGTTCTGTTTAGACCTCAAGATGCAAACTAATTGAGTTACTTAGGGAAAAAGACAATCATATTTAGATTTGCTTGTATATTTATTTCCAAAGGAAACCAGTCAACCTGTGAACAGCCAAGTTTATACTTTTTTAAAACTCACCATGTTGCCAGTGACATAGTGACATATTTTGGAGATGTAAATAATTTAGCATTGTAAGAACTCAATTCATATTTTTTCCAGGTGAAATCTCCATTGTCAGAAACAGAGATTCAAGCCTTGAGATTGTGGCCAATTTAATTCAAGCACTGCAAGAGCACACAAACACTGCAGTTGAGCAGTTTCAAGCACTAGGTCACGCTAATGTCTGTGACCACTGTGTCACGGATTTATGGGTATTCACCAGGGGAATCTACAAAGATGTAACCACCCATGTAGACATACAGTTTCATAACCTATTATAACATTGATTTAAAAATTTATTTAGATAGATTTAGATTATTTATTTAGATTTTTATTGTCTAGATATAAGTAGCTCTTATTGCTCCTTTAATGGCAATGTGGTTGTGTTAGGGGCTAATCATACTGTCAATGGATTAAAGCTTAGGTGGAGGACTGCTTCAGCTTTAACTCCAGAGGATATTTTCCTCCTAAAAGTGCATATCTTGGCAGGGTATATCCTACAGCGAAAGGAGCTCCAGCACAGCAGATTCAGAGCAGAAAAGCCTCCAGTGCTGTTGGGAAGACAGACTGGGAGAAATCTTTGTCATGTTTGTTTCCCATCTACAGCCCAGTGTAGCAGTCAGGTTACTGAGTCACATTGGGTCCCAAATTTATCAGGATTGACTAATACTATCCCTTTCAAAGCAAATGTCGGGGAAGATAGACTCACTCCTACTCCAGGCTAAGGGCACAAAGCTGGGTACTGTTCATGAGGACAAGGTGAGGGATACTTGCTTTCTACCCTATCACCTTTCAAAAAGCAAATGCAAGACAGTTTATCTACTTTATATTATAGTCTGCATCTGCAGAGAGAAATAAATTGTTAACATCATTACTTTCCACTGAAGAGACTGATTTTACATTGAAATTACTGTTCAACCTTTTGCTAAGTTTGCCAAAAGGTCCAGAATTTAATAACATTCAGCGATATGTAATTTGCAATCTTTTTTTCAGTTCCAAATAATTCACGTTATTTATTTACAGCAAATCTGCTATAATGTAGCTTTTATTTCATATCTGCCAGGCCACCCAGGCTCTGTGTCTTGCAGCACGTCTTACTGATCCTTACTGTTTTATTAGGTGAAACAGGGTCTATGCCCCACCCTTGTATAGGCACCTAAACCAGAAATCTCCCTAAGCTAGTAAAAAGCTTAATTTTGCACTTTAGTTCTTGTCATACCTCATATGTGTAGTAGGTAATCATTATTGCCACTAATAGCTTGTCTACAGTGCTAATCACAGGTATTATCTGAAATGCCTTGCAGTAAATATTGGTTTGGTTATAGACCTATCTAGGGTTCAGTACCTTGGTATTAAGCAGTGTGTCAAGAAAATAACTGTGGGACACTTCCTCTGTAAATTGTTCTTACACCTGCAATAGTCCTGCCGAGCTCCATGCCATTTCCAGGGGAGCTCAGCGTTACCCACTGCCCTCTCGAAAGCTCATCAGCCAAAAGTTAAACCAAGACATATCTAGGCTGGTTTGCAGAATCCACCCTAGCATCCCACTCCCAGAAGCTTTTAACTTCCTTACTACCAATTTGAGGAGACTGGGAGGAGAATAAATAGAGAGCTGAGGAAATTTGAACTTTTTTAAAGGAACTGATAGGCTTCAGTGTGATTGTACAGGAATATTATTCTAAGTATCCACGATGCTAGCTTTGGCACCAACACTCTGCTGGCAGCGTGTAGGAGAGATCCTCGTCTGCCTTCCTTTTATGACTACACACAAGGTACTATATAAATAAGAATTATTTGTGCTATCTCAGTGAGTTATGGAGTGTATTTTGAAATAATGACCTAAAAAGAGCTAAAAAGTGTGGTACATGCTTTGACCAAAAAAAAAAAAAAACCAAACAAAAGCCCCCAGTTTATAAGGTTAGAATGCTTTTACTAGCCTGAATGTGAAATGCAACTTCAGTATGTAGCTTAATATGTAACTTGCAATATACAGTGAAATGTAGAGTAAAATTAAAAAAAGAAAGCCTTGTCTAATAATGAGTCTCAAATATGCTTGTTAAATCAGAGAGGAAAAATAAAAAAAGACTTGTGTTTGTTTTTCCTTGAGGGAAAAATGAATATAAAAGGTCATGACAAGTTTCTAACTTATCTGGACATGGCTAGGGGAAATGCTGTGTAGCAGAGTTCTCCCATGGACTCCAGGCTTCAGTTTGAAACCGTAATTGTAAGCGATCAGTCAGTGCCCTGTTTTAGTCTTGTATGATTGTCTGACCAAGATGATCCTAGTTACAAGCGTTCCTAGATGAATCACTGCCATCTGTGGCAAGATGTTACAGTGGGTCATAGCTGAATCCCTGACTATATGCACCACCACCAAGGCATAGGAAAAGAAAAAAGTTTTCTGGCACATTTTTGAGTGTTCCTCCATTTGCTGAGCATGGCTTCTAAGATGGTACATTAATACCTATAACCATATTTTGATTGCTAGCATAAGGCATTTAGCATAATGGCAATGACTGTTGTTAGGGGTTCGGCTATGTCATTGAGTTACTGAGGCTTGACAAATTAACAGACATCAGCCAAGCCCCAGAAACCAATTTGGTGCACCCTTATAGCCTGTGGCAGCTGGGAGGTGAAATATATTACCTTCAACTTGGAAGAAGTCTTGTTCTGTCTTCCTCTGAGATGGCCCAAGAACATGCATATTGGGCATAGCATTTCAGCGGATATGTAATGATTTTTCAGTCTGTGGTTGGCCTGTGTCTCATCCCTGTGTCTGAGCTCCAGGTCTGTAAATTTGCCTGCACTGTGCCTAGGTTGCCTTGGGGTCCTAAATAACTGATGTCAAACTAGTGTGGATGTCTGCAGGCTGCCTTCTGTGGGGTGGACATGCTGAGGAAAGAGCCATCAGGAGTGGTGTAAGGAAATGAGTATAAATAAATCAGACAGAGTTAATGCCAACAGGAATGAAGTGGCATGTTAATGCCTGCTGTGTAATACAATATATCCAAGGAATTAGGATGTTTGTCAACTTTCAGGAAGGTCCATATTAAGTTGTCATTTCTTCTTTTTTTACATTTTCTAAGACACATGCTCTTTTGTAAGAGGAAATCTGGTATAGGCAGAAATTAGGAAAGACGTTTGTTAAAATTTGAAGTGACAATTTCTGAGTATGGATTTCTACTATATTTACTTGCTTTCAAAAGAAGGGTGGCATGTGATGTGGTATGCAAGTTACAGTGCACTCAGACACACTTAATTTTGTTTAGGCAGATAAAGTAGACTTTTGGGATGACTAGCTTTGTTTGTCTTACTTTGTTATGAAGTATCATACATAACGCAGCTTCATTCAGATACCTTTCAGGAAATACACATTCTAGCACTGGAATTGCCAAATACAGGATATTTTGATACTACTTGTGGTGAACGTTACTTTTGGATGTGTTGCTCTGTTATTATGCAGAAGAAACATGGTAATGCTTATGTGTGAATCTTTTTTGGGAAAAATGTTAATTTGGAGGTTGAAAATGCCTTTTTAAAAAATAAGCAGGTAAAAATGTTCCTTTCCTCTTAGGTTCCTTTGTATGGAACCGCCCTTCATGCCTTCTCTTAAAGATGCAGAGTCTCAGCATCTCGTAGTACAAATGTCTTCTCTTGTAAGCCATCATATGGGTTTTCCTAATGACTATTGACAGTTCATTTCTCATACAGATATTTATTTTCTTGAGGCCTAAAATGTTTTCTTCTGACCTAAATTTTTGGCTACAATATATGGGCACCAGGAGGATACGTAATAGTATAATGGTCTATGATCTCTAGCAGATTAGAAAAGAGATGAAATTTACTTCTGTCCTTAAACTCTGAAACTATAAACATGGACTGCAGGGGCATAAGCAGAAGACTGACCACTTGGACTAAGATCTTATTTAAAAGCAAGTTACAGGCAGCAGAAAAAAAGTTCAAGCTCAGAAAAGGTTAAAGTACAGTCAAAACCAAGACTATGGCAAAATGCAACAGAATGCACACAAGGTAGACTAAATGATCGATACACTGTAGTACAGAAAGAGAAATGGTTCAGGAAGTAGAAAGTTGCTGCTACACTGACCACAAAAGAGCTTTCAGAGTCAGTATGAAAAACCTCGTAAATTTTCATACTTATGTTCAACAGCAATAAAAAACAATGAAAGGGATTATAAATCCAGAAAATAAAATAGATAAGTAGAAAAAAAGTATTTTTTTTTTTTTTTTTTTTAAAGAGAGAAGTTTGAGAAAACCATGTTATAAATTCATATAAATTAAGAGTTAACCAGAATAGCCAGGGATCTAAAAGTGGTTTCAGATCTTGGTGGTTGCACTCTTTGGTCAGATGAAATTTCAATTTATACTTGATAAAACAAGGCCTGGTCCATGGTTACTTAGCTGAACAGTTAGTAAGCCGTAAATGTTGAAAACCTTCTGCCCTTATTTAGGTATGGTAGCCAATAGGAAATTACATGAAGTCACGATGATGAAATATGGCCCTGAGTAGCTGTTACACTATGATGTTTTTGAGATGTTCTTAGTTTGGATGCTTGTAGGTGGAGTGTATTGAAAGGATGGCTTAGGAAGATTTTATTATTTTATTTATTCTATTTTATTTTATATATGTATATTATTTATTTTTTTTTAATAACGGTTCATTTCAGTACCTGGTACAGGTGCATATGATCTGTGTTAGCTCAAACCTGATCTAAGAATGACTGAGTAGCGCAGCCAAGATAAAGTGATACTCAAAGCTTTTTAGCTAGACCAGAGTCCTATATACTGTATGATCTAGTCTTATAAGCATCTTTGAGTTAAGATATACCTGGCAACTGGTTAAATGAGAGATGTGTACAGTACTACCTACTGTCTAAACTGTTGGCTTGGTGTGAGGCAACCAGCTGCATCTAAACCCATTCTAGGTGGAACAATATCAGGCAAGTCAGGTCAACCTGGTTGTATCTGATTTTACCCATAAAATAGGGAAAATTAGCTATGTTTTTCTCCTCTATAAAGTCTTCAGACTTGCTGGTGAGTTAGATATCTTTGTTTTATAGGAAGTCTGTGAGATCTACAGCTCCAGTTTGTAGCAGAGGAAAAAGTCTAACAGCAAAAATAATTAGTGATGTAGACTAATAATTACTCTTATAAACACTTTGTTGTTGTTGTTTTGAATCACAAGAATATGCAGGAACATTTCACTATTTTCTTAGAGCTGCCTAGTATTTTTGCACTAGTTATATTGCAGACTTCCCTTCATCTCCTTAAATCAAGATCCATATCAGACAAAACCTGCTGTCTGGTCTTACCATCCAGCAATACTTTCTTGATGAGAACTTTGACTTACTAAATACTAATAATGAGAGAAACTGTTCCTCAGTACCTCCGTCGGTATAGGGACTGCAATCAGAATAGCCAGCAACTCCTCATCCAGACTGTAAGGTCTGAAATGAATCTGCCAATGCACTGACCTTGACTTTGCCCTTATTCCAAGTATAAGTATTGCTAGATATCAACAATCTAAACAGAGCTAAAACCCTAAGCAACCAAACTATAAACAATCAAAACAACAAATGCATTTGTTGTATTAGCTGACAGTACCCATAATGTCACTGGACAAATATGTAAATACTGACCTAAATCCCTTTGCTAGAGACTTTTGTATACACTATAAATGTTGGAACAGACAGTAGCTCCTGCATGTCTAGCCCCTGGTCTGACCAGAAACCTTGGTGCCCACACAGCCCCAAATGCAGATCTGTGCCACAGTTACTCCTTGGAGCTGAGCCTTTTTGTGATTCAATGGAATTCAAGAAAATGATAGAAAGAGGATTTTACTCTTGTGAGTTTGGCAGAACTCATTATCATTCAATTGATTAAAACCAAACCTTTAACATCTTTCGCTGATTTGAAAAAATAGACATCCGAGTATGTAGAATACTGGAGTACTGATCCAATCCATCAATTAGTTGGACATTAATTGCATTTTTTCCTACTGACTCCAGGAGCTGTGGATCAGACTCAAGTGTTGTAGACCGCGTAGGATCAGTTTTCTACTGCTCAAAGCAGTGACTTTCATAGATGTTACCTGAAACAGGTAATTAACATTAGTGTTCCTTTCCATTTGAATGGCTAATGGAAAAAAGATAATAATGCTTGAGTGGTGGTGTGATCACGTTGGCCGAAATGGGGTATTCCAGCCCCACAAACCTTGAGAGACAGTGCTCAGAATTTGTGCCTCCATGGAAACTGATACAAATTGGTTCTCATTCTTAGCCTTTTGGCTAAGCAGGAGGTGTTTTCACAGCATTGCCTCTTCCCCAAAGAGTAGCAATGACCAATGGCCTGGGTCAAGATGAAACCAAAAGGCTGGACAGATTTTCAAATGTGAATTTTTAAATATCCATAGAACCATTTTTGCAGTACTCATGAAAAGAACTGCAGTATACATTTAGTTGGTACGCATGCTTGCACACAGACCCGTAAGTGTCAGTAAATGGCTAGGTTAGCAAACAAAGTCCTGACCTGAAACTATTTTATAACTTTAGGTAGGTAAATCATCTGTGTCCAGATAAATGAAAAAAAAAAAAAAAAAAAAAATAGCCAATTTATCACCTATGTTTGCATTGTAATACCTTTATAAAACAGACTTTAGAAGTTTCTTATCCCCTTAATAACAGGTTTTTTTTTTGTAAGAATTAGACTATGGCAACAGTTAATAAAGTCTAATAGTAATTCTGCCTGAGTTAATAGCTCTAATTCTGGAGCATCTCTTCCTCACTGAGGTGGTGTTCACCTTAGATAGGTAGCATTCCCCTACTACTAGGGACCTGTGATCTCATTTATGCACAGTATTATACATCTGTAGTATTTCCAGATGCTTAACTCAGAATGATTTCAGCAGAAGCTAGGAATCTCACTGCCTTCTGGGAAGTATGATGTAATTTAGTATCTACAAAATGGCAATAATGACATTTACCTGCCTCAGTGAAATTTTATGAGGATAAAAGTAAAGCTAGGATTGCCTTTAAGAATGTTTCTGACAGCACGATTTTCACAGCTTTTTGGGAAAACATTTTCTGTTGCTGAACTTTTCTATTGAAAGATGTGTGAAGAGACAGTTTAGTATGTTTTCAAGGAAACTGAAAACCAGAATTTCTTACTTTGGTTGTTTCAGTATTAATTTGTTTGCCCTAATGCCAGCAGTGCTGCACAGAGTCAGAGATTAGAGAACCCTGAGTGGCCCTGGCTGCTGTACACCAGTTTGAAAAACCACCCAGCTGTTGTGGTGTGGAGACTGCGGCTGGAATCAGGAGGCACCTGAAGCACTAACTACATTGGCCAGAACTGGCCTGAATATTATGCCGCGATAATCTCTGTTTGAAATTATTTTTAATGATAACCTGGATGGTTCTAAACGTGATTGGAACTGAAGTCTTACAATTTCCTCTAATATAAAAAGTCTCAAATTGGTCCGTGACCATGATGATATGATGAAATACTGCTTACTCTGATACAGCAAGACTCTCAATGAAAGGCAACCTCTGGCTGTTGTGCACAAGGAAAGGACACTTTCCTATTGTAAATGCCATTGAACCAGAGCCATAGATATAGGAAAAGCAAATTATCCAGGATGAGAGGATTACAGAGATTCAAGTTAGGAACTTTGCTGTTAGTCATGGCAAAATTGCCTTAGTCCTCCTCTTACTTTTTGTATCACCACATGTTCTCATCCACTGAAATGGCATGCACTTACTAGATACAAACTACTGCACAGTAAAAAACCCAAGAATACGAATAATATTAGAACACTTCCAGTATTCGTCTTGTGATGTAATTGTGGAAGTGCAGTAAGTCACTGCTTTTCTATAATACTAAAAATAACATTTTTAATAGAGAAGTCCATTATCTGCTATTGTGTAATTTCTCCTAAAATACCAAATAACCAAAGAAATTTTTCATTTGTAACGTAACTTAATTCTGTATTTTATTTTTTATTATGGTTGAGGTTGACTTTGATATTTTAAAACTGAATATCAAAGACCATTTATTCAGGTAATTTTGAAGGAAAAAACACACTGAAACTTTTATTCCAGTTGGTAAGCAGCTATCCCCTAGTTTTATTCCAAGTTTTCACATAAAAATGCCAGTCGGGAATAAAACTGACAAATATATTCAATCAAAGATGGAATATTTTTTCCTCTTAAGTTGCAAATGGCTTCATTAAAATAAAAGCACCACCTTAGGGATTGCATAAAGCAGAATATTGGTACCTAAATGGTATTTATGACTCAACTAAATGTAAAGTGAATTAAAATTTAAAGGGTTATAGTCAGGTAGGCCACAGACATTCGTAGAGGAATGTCCATTAAGAAGATAAGAACCTGCTGTCCCCAGCGACAGGAATATGTTGGGTTAGTGGCTAGGCATACCTATGTGGTTAGTGGCACTGTTAATGAAAAACATTGTGGTTGATCCCTAAAGATACTTGTGTGATGTTTACTTCAAGAGAAGAAAACAAAATCTTCATGCAAACATCTATGGATGTGAACATAGATATATAACATTACAGCACTAGCAAGAAACAGTGGAGGATAAAAAGAAGCTCAGTTACTGATGTAAAATACAACCCAAGAACTGCTGTTTTACCAGTAGCTTGAAGGATCCACTGCAAACTGCCGTTTCCAGATCTTAATAAGAAGTTCCTGTTGCATTTTAAGGAGCTCTTAAGACAGGGAGGGACAAAGAGTTTGTCAAAGTACACATTTAATTTTTGTCATGAAGGAGACGGAGTTCTTTTTTGGTTTTGTAAATTATTTACACCCAGGTATGATATACATATGTGTTGCACTGCCTGAATTTTTATCCTTAAGAAGAATGACATAATTTGCTCAGTTAATTTATTGAACTGAATTCTGGCCTCAGTAGTCAATATTTTACAACACAATCGGCAAATGATTGACAGGAGTTCTTGGAAGATTTCTTTTCTTCCCATCATCTTGGTTTCTTCATAGAACAGCCATTGTTCAAGTTATTTACACAGTGGGGAGCTAGTCAGGAAATAGTTTCTCATTACTCAAAGTGTTTGTGACCAAACAATGAAATATTCTTGAAGATGTGTGCTTTTAATTTGCAAATGCATTTCTATGAAAACCAAGATTTTCAGCTCCAGTTTTTAAAAATCATTGAAAAAATATACAGCCATCTTAAATCAAATGTCATTGCATGACACCTATCTGTGCACTTTTCTAGCCATATTACTATGGTGTTTCTCTCCAGGCATTAGCTTGTTTACCTGAAAAAACACTTACATTCTAGATTCAGTTGAAATAATAAGCCCTGATGTTTATTCACCCTGCACCAGCCCCCCTGAATACAGCACACCCAAGAACTTGACAATTACTTGTCTTGGGAAATAAATATCATGCAATTCACTGCCATTTAATAAGATGTGGCAAATTTGCGTAGCATTTATTTATGTAATTTTATTTACATCCTGTTGCTTCTATCCAGCAGCTACCTATTGTATTGTGTTCCTGGCCCTGTACTTTCTGTTTTCTGCTGCAAATCATTGGATCTTGTGCACCCTTGCCTTGCACACACTTGCCAATGTGAAATTTGCACAACCATTTGTGTCACCTCTGCCTGTGGCCCTGTGTAACTTAGCATATTCTAATACTATAAAGCTTTAAATCCAAAGGAATGTGAGACAAGATATATCTATTTATTTGAATATTAGCATTTCTAACATGGCATTTTGTACAATGTTTTGAACAACATGATACTTATTCCTTTATTTAAACAGTGTCTCTGAGTTTTAATATCTTCTTTCAAATTTAGACTGATTAGCTAAGTAGTTAAGTGGTATCCTTTTGTTATCCATCTACTTTCTGCCATACTTGTATCTTTGATAGGATAGGTGACTAGTGTGGGATGCTTTTTCAAAGTACATTATAGCTGTGCACTGTTAGTTACCTTTTTGTATGTTTCATTTCCCACCTTATATTTTTTTTATGTTTTAGAAAATATTTTAGAAAATAAAAGGATTGTTAATAATTTAAAAGATGGTATTTGTAGAGTAAGCTAGTAGATATTTAATTTTAAGGTGATTTTTCTTCTCTGTCATACTTTTTACCCTTGAGCATTCAAACACAGGATGAAAACTAATCTTTGAGGGTTTGAAAGGATCTCACAGTTGGGCTTAGCAGGTTGAAAGCCTTGTTTAGCAGTACACTACTAAGTGTTAGTGCTTGTGCTCATACACTTACTACAATTAAGAAGGAAACAAAAAAATCAAAATGGTCCAGGGGATATTCAGAGTTGGTTTGTCAACTGTATTGCACTAATTCTGAATAGAGGCTAAGCAAGAATCTAGTGACTCCCGCAGCAATCACATTCCTGGAGGAGGGAGATTACCCAGTCACTTGGAGGTGTTGTGGGCCACAAGGAGGTTGGGCTCAAGTGGGATCTGGCCAGTCCTACTGTCAGTCTGATAGTTTATGTATGAAGTTTGTTTCTAAACACCCATTTTTTTTTTTTTTTTTTTTATCCTGTAAGATACATCCAAGTGTCATTCGTGAGTTTGTAGAGCTGCAAGATGGAGCTTACAACCCATTTGCTGGTTTCCTGTATTAGTTTCATATCACCTTCTCCTAAAAGGGAATCAGGTCCTGTTTCTACAGGTAAAAACTAAGCTTAATTTGGACTACCTTTGTGTTATTAGCAATTTTATTTTAAGTGCTTTTGCAGGAATTTTGTGGAAAAACAGGAAAAAAAGGAAAACAAGTTCTGGTGGGCAAAGGCAAATGGAAATGCGTAGCTAAATAACTCACCTTTTTCAAGGCAGTTGATTCAGAGTGGTAACTGAACACTGTACGTTAAGAGTAAATGAGTGTAAGGAAAACCAAAGTGAACCAAAGCCACTTTCTTTCTGAATAAGAGTTCCAAAACACTGTACCTTTTTGACTGTTTTTAGTTGCTTTGTGGAATGATAACCATAAAACAGTGCTGCAGAGATTTGAATGTAACATGCTATGTAAAAATAGAGTATATGAGAAATATGTCTTTAATCTGAGGCACAAAATAAAATGAAACTATGGGTGTTCTGAACTGTGCTAATTGCATTTTGCAATTATGGGGATCTGACTCATAAAGTACCAGACTGACACCGTGCAAAATCGTACAAAAAAGAAAACAGAACATTTGGAATTAACTTTTTAAAGGTTAAACTTTCCTAAGAAAGGGAAATCACACATATTCTGGGGTGGGGGGAAATGCAGACTACTTTTAGAGCAGAGAGATCTCAAAACTCAGCTCAAAGGTGGAGCCAAGACAGACAAAGATACAGAGCTTGTGCTTACTATGACAGCTGGTTAAACACTAGTATTCCTTGGTGTATGAAGAGGATGCCAGAAATGTGACGGATGGCATACTAAGGGTACTGGCATACTATATGGAGACACTGAGGAAAATCAGCATTATTAGTTCAAAGTATATTATGGGAGCCTTGTTAGAAAAGTGACCAATTGTGTCAGTTTGAAGGAAGAACACTTTATTAAGCTTAGCTTGAGTAAACTGTGTTAGAAGTTTTAGTATTATAAATGCTTTTGAACAATTTTTTTTTAGAAAGCCATTGATAGTAAAATCCAGGACTTGTGTAAAACACGGGGTTGATGTCATTGAAATTATCTCAATTAAACAAATTTTGAATAGGTTAGATCACTTTTAAAGGAGTCTTGTCTGCCATGAAATAGCAGGATTCATCCAATGTATATGCTGTGAAAGGGCAGGGGCATGAAAAACTCAACAAAGAGATGGAAGTTGTCCTTCTGCAGGTAGCGGTCCTCTGGACTGAGCAAAGAAGCTGGAAAAGCTCAGCCTCCCCACAATACAGATTCTTAAAAAGATTCTGCGGTAAGGTAGAAGCTAAGAAGTAGATCATGACAGGCTTATTTCTCTAGGAAATAGTAGGGGAAACACAATAGGCAGATCACTTACTGCAGGAGAATACCCAGTAGATTTGAAGACCTAACAGGATATGTATAAAGGAGACAATTTTCCATTACCTAAAAGGGAAAAAAACAGGGGTGATGACTGATACCAAACACTTTTCTGCTACTGGATGCCCCAGCAGTGATCTCACAGGTCACTATGTACATGTACACATTTAGTGGGCTCTTTAAGAAAAACTTAGAGAAAGGAGAAAAAAGGACATTTAGGTTGTGACTCAGCACTTGAAGTAGATGGCAAAGGAAAATATGCCAATTTTAACCCCTGTAGGTATTACAAAGTGTGATGCTTATAGAAGGCATTTTGGTACTGCTGATATATTTTGGAAAAAAAAAAACAAAAACTGTATTACAAAGAACCTAACAGGGCTAGAGGAGGAAAATGTAAATAACTCAGGAGATAGTCTAGCGTAGAAACAGCTGTAAGGAGGGGTCTGCACACAGAAGCAATGAGTGACACCATTGTCTGTGTGCTCCCCAGCTAATGAGGAGAAGAGAGTTTCTTCCTGCTGAGGAAATTTCTGGTTTCCTTTCTTGCCTCAGCTAGCAGCCATGAGCATTCCCAGAGAAGGTGTCCAGAGAAAACGCTGTCACAGTTCAACTTCACTGCATCCCTGTCAGTCACTGCATTTGTTGGGTAGACTGTACACCTCCATGCTATCAGACACATATTTAATGTATAGATACACAATAGTCAATCACCTGGCCCTCTCGGGAGTTAATGAAGAGGCTGAGGTCCTGAAGATTCAGCTGTGGGTCATTTTTGTAGCCCCACCTCAAATTCATTGCCATGTCCTTGCATCTGTTTTGCAGTATGGCCCCTGGAGCTGGATGTGTGTGGCACGAAAGTCTTCCCAGTGTTACACAGGGAGATGGGTCACTTCAACAGTTGTACTTCATACACAAGTCTTTATATAACTAGGAATCAGGAAAAGCTTGTGGCCTTGTTTATTTGGTCTACAAAGGATTATTCTTGCTTTTAAGTAGGTCACTGCTAGCGGAAAACAAAAAAGTAGGAGAATATGAAAATACTTTGTTACAGCTATGGTAATTAAAACCCTCACAAGCTTTATAGACACCTGAAGGACATTTACTGTTTGCAGACCTGACTGCTAATGGAATTGAAAAAGTGGTTAATATACTCTGGAGCTCAAAATTAAGTATATCAGAAGTAAAACCCTATGGGCTAGCTCAGGCTGGGGCTGGATCTAGGGTGATGCTGCTTGCCTGAGGGAGTGATGGTGTATGAGCAGCATCTGGGTGCTGGGGTCACTGGTGGGCAGTTAACTATCTTGTGCAGTGAAGCCAGCCTGGGCACTGTGGAAGGAAGATGTGTGGCTCATGGATGACTGAAAAAGCTCTCCTGTGTTTTAGCACATCCCCTGTAGCACCTGAGTGTAATGGGTCCTAGAGAGGCACTGCCACCATCTCATTGTTACTTGCAGTTTAATGGCTTGTCAAGGTAAGCTCAATGCAGCTTTTGTTTTTCTGATGGTATTGGTGCATCATGTGGATTTCAGTGTGGTGGTTGTTCTTATTCTGGAGCATTTGGATTAAACTTTCACACTGTTAATGATACAGAGTGGTGTGAAGCCGTGGTATGGCCTTGAGACAGAACTTTGTGGTGAACTTGCCCAGGTTTCTTCTTTGGTGTGTGGTCTCTGGGGACCAAAAGCTTTAAATTTAGCAAAGCCAGGTTTTATTGTAATAATATCAGAGATATTCTTTAATAGAGGACAAGAGTTGCCATGGATGGCAGAAATGATTGCTTTCTGTGTACTTGGAAGTTTCTTGCTTCTAGGCTTGGTTTTGGCTGAGTAAGTGACCCTCAGGAGTTGCTCTGTGCAGTGCTGAAAAGGTTTTTAGGATATTTTCTTGCCACCACTATGTTTAGTCCCTGGCTCCTCCTGTGTCCCCCTTGTCCTCCTCTGTAGCATCACCACCAATCTCTGAACTTCTCTGCCCCAGCTGAGCTGTCTGGCTGCTCCCAAGTGCTTTCTTGAGGTTTCGCCATGATATGTTGCTTTAAAGGTTAATTTAATGTGTTCATTGTGAGCTTGAGTTTGTCAATTAAAAACGTGAAATATTAAAAACATTTTGGCTGAATCCAATGTGAACAGAGATACAGTGGTTATTCCTGCAACTCTGAATGGAAAATGTAGAGCCAAAAGTATAAATGAAATGCAGAGAGCTTTGGGTATGAAGCTGAAGATCCAGGAAAGGGGGTCTCTAGAAAAATCAGACTTGAGTTTCTTGCCCTGAAAAAAAGGAAAGGAAATCAAACCTGCCCTTCTAGACCGCTCTTCAAATTTTCCTGCAGTAGACTGCTTCAGTGTAGATGAGAATGGTAATGTACATCTAATCTGGTTTTGCTAAATAGGATGAAAGTAATATGCAATGATGAATCAAAATTCAGCATGAATTTGCAGTTTCTAATGGCTTTGGAATTCATTTCAATGTATTAATGCTAGTTACTACTAATTGTTTAATGGAAAAATGCATTAAATTCAATTTCAACTTGAAAAAGTTGCAAAATCCTAATTTCTCCTTAGTTTCTCCCAAGTGCTGTAGCAATGGGAGATGTTCTGTCTACATGACATTTTGTCATGTTTTGTCTGTAAACAGAGCAAGAGCTCTGCTGTGACGGAGGTGGGGAAGCTGCAGCACCATAGGAATGCACGACTTGTCAAGAGGAGAGATGACTCTTGGGTCAGGGGGTTGCTGTTTTCTTGAATGTGGTGCAATGCCTGCTTCTGATGGAAGCTAATGGTGTTGTACTGCTACCAGGATGAAGGAGCTATTTCTGAAGAGATCAACTGGTCTAAGTGCTAGTTACAAACAGGAATGACCTGTAGCATTTTAAACTTCATGTGTTACAGTAAATTATTTCTGTTGTTGAGTTTTGGCTGGGGCAGAGGGCATGGGACTGTGATGCTAGAAACTGTAAAGGTTTCAGCGATCTAAGCTTCTTGTAATAAGGTAGGCTAGCATGTGAGCTTGCAAACTTTTTAGCCTTTTCTATGGTAGTTCCCTGAAAATGTGGTCAGCTGGTATGGACTATTGCAAGAAATGCACCTGAGCTGCTCCTACAGGATAAAAATTTAACCTGTGGTATACTTGTCTCCAGTTGTCCTACTTTGTATGGTACTCTGCTGCCGTGGTTGAACCCTGTATCTTTTGCCTTTGATACAAGGGTGCTGAAGGCCTGCTGTTTTGTTGCACAGAGGCATATGCCTGGGGGGCGAAAGAGCTGCAATTCCCTGCTTGGGGAGTTGCTATGCTCTGCTGAATTCAACAGAAAACTTATGATTTGCAGCAGCTGTGGACATGGAAATAATTAAAAGATACATTTTCCGTAACTGCTTGAGTTCTTTTCTAGATACATGGCAATCAGTGGAGTTCTCCAAGGCTCTTGCTGCTGTTTGGCTGTTTGTCTGTGCTGTAGTCTGAGTGACCTAACGTATTTATCAGTAGCAGCAAATTGTTAGTCATAAGTATCCTGAACAAAATGTGCCAGCTAAACTGCACTCAGCAACAGTGGGGGAAGGAAAAAAAAAACAAAACAACAAAAAAGCAAAGAAAAACCCCTTGAAACCTGACCTGACTGTTATGGGAGACGATTATTACAGTTCTTCACTTGCAAATTTTCCATTTGTGTTAAGTTGCTTCCCACAGCCTCTCACTGTCACATTAATTCAAAAGCTAGAGTGGCATTGATAGAGTTCAGCATTTTGGCTCATTCACCCCAGTTCTGCCTGGAGACTGGATGCACAGGATGTAACAGAAATCTTCAACCAAAATTCTGCCCTCCCAGTTGTCCTTTTTTACTTGACAGTGCTACTTAGACTTTTCTTGATCTCCTTTTGTCTGAAGTCAAATATATTCTGAAAACAAAACAAAACACTTGAAATGGCAATTTGGGAACTTCCCCCTTGCAGAGCTCTTCTTCCTTCATATGTTCTTAAAAAAGGAAAGCCAAAACCAAAAAAAAAACACCTCAAAACCCCCACAGCTTATA
Source organism: Psilopsiagon aurifrons (assembly GCA_025447955.1). Taxonomy (NCBI): domain Eukaryota; kingdom Metazoa; phylum Chordata; class Aves; order Psittaciformes; family Psittacidae; genus Psilopsiagon; species Psilopsiagon aurifrons. Next base: position 21,233 of record JAOEHY010013708.1, on the reverse strand, counting down.
AAAAAATCCTGGTTTGAAGCTTTCATCAGTTGTCCAGAGGAGGGCCATGAAAATGCTCTGAGGGCTGGTGCACCTCTCCTGTGAAGACCGGCTGAGAGATAGTTGGGGTTGTTCATCCTGGAGAAGGCTTCAAGGAGACATTAGAGCAGCTTCCAGTGCCTTAACGAACCAACAAGAAAGATGGAGAGGGGCTTTTTACAGGGCAGATAGGGATAGAACAAGGGGGAATGGCTTTAAACTGATTGATCAGATACTGGGTAGAAATTGCTCACAAGTTGTGGGAGTGTGAGCCAGGGGCACAGAGACACTGTGGCTGCCCCATCCCTGGCAGTGTTCAAGGCCATGTTGGACAGGACTTTGAGCAACCTGGTCTAGTGGAAGGTGTCCCTGCCTATGGCAGGGGGTTTGGAACCAGATGATCTTTAAGGTTTCTTCCAACCCAGAGCATTCTGTAATTCTATGAACTTTAAAGCAATGCAGAGTGAGGCCATATAATTTTTACAAATTAATTTGTTTTGTTTGCAGCTGGTTATCATCCTTCACTAGAATATTAATGTTACATTTCAGAGCATTGTGCCATTTTCTAGATGTTATCATTGTGGCCTTTTAGTTAGGAATTAACACTACTATTACAGCAGCTTACAAGGAAATGCATTCCCACTCATTGCTGCGATAAGATGCCTTATGTCTTCCTCCTCCTCCAAATGATTTCCTTAGTGTTCCACTTCTCTAATGGAGACATATTTGCGGCAATGATAACAATTTTCAAAAAGAAACTAATAAAATGTGCTATTTTATTTTTTTTCTTTTAGGCTTGTGATTTCCTCCCACCAAAACTGTCACATGTTTAGTGGAAATGATTAGAGATGTGTGACAAATTTATAGCAAAATGCACAGCAAAACTTGAAATATTTTTCTTTTCATCAGCTGTATGAAGAGCAAGGAGGGGAATACCAACATATTTTTCTCTCCCTTTCTGCCTTACAGAATACTTCAAATTTTAAGATACAGGAGTATAACTTCCGGATAATGTTTCCGTTAAAGTATAAGCCAATTGTTTTAATAGAGAAAACACATTCTTGGTGTTAATCATATGTCAGTGCCATTGATTAGCATCATTAATCAATAGGGATGAGAGATTTTGGCTTATAATAACAAAAATTTGGGAAAAATATTTCTGTTCATTTTACAGCAATTTGTAGGTCAGAATTTTTGAGTAGAGGAGAAAAAAAGGTTTGTCCCATAATTGGCATGTTGAATTTAAAAAAAAAAGAAGAGAAAAACCTCCCAGCAGATCAGTGGAGAAATGTATAAAGGTTTAGCTAGAACAAATATTCAGTAATTCAGTGGCTTATCCAGATCAGCTTGAAATATATTAATAAAAGAAAGGAAAAAAGTTGTATGGGTTTAGATCTCGTATGCAAGAGGTTTGATCAGTAGTAAACGTACTGAAAATCAAGGTCTCTTTCTCCTTATTCCTGGTCTTACTTAAAAAATGGACTTTATCCCAGTTGGGTAAATGTTCCCCTAATAATCAGAAGGAATAGATACTTTGTCCTTGGTATTGTCTTCTGACATCGAGGGTTGTAGGTGGTTTCTTGAAAAATTTTCACAATGTATACTTGGGATTTTTTTTTTTTTTTTGTCTGTGTGTGCTTTTTTTTTCTTCTAGTTCTATTAATTTATGAAAAACAATTTTATTTTGAAACTAAATAGTGAGTAGTGTCCTTCAGAGATGTAGGTGTCTCAGTTGGTGACCTGGTCAAGTGCACTGTGCACATTGAGCAAGATAAAACAGCAGGATGCATGGTGTTCAAGAGCCTCTTCCCCATACAGAAAAGTGTGACACCCAGTTGGTGTAAATCTCATTATTCAGGGTTGGCAGATACTTTTTTTACTCAGCTTCCACTTGTAACTACCTGCTTTTTGAATCTGGTGTGGAAAGCTAGACTAGAACTGTTGTGGCATTCACAAAATCTTCCACTTTTGGCAGAGGATTTTAATTCGTTACACTTTCTTCATTTAGTGTCCATGATGCTCTCTCCTCCTTTCGTGAAACTATGTGGAAGGCAAACACCTAGCTGAAGTCTCCATTTACAACTGTATGACACAGATCTCTACGTCTTGTGCCTGCAAGAAATGCATACATCGGTAAAGATGGGAGTCCTGTGCTCCCATGTGAGGGAATAAAGCTGCTTATGTTGGAGTGCCTCAACAAAATAGGGCACCAAGTGGTTTTGGTGTTTCTTTAGTGTTTCTTTGTTGTTTAAACCACTGTCTAGCAGAGTTTACTTTTCTCTAGTTTATAATGGCATATATAATTTCACTTTAGGTCAAGGAAAAATTCAGTAACTGTTTGGTACCTAGTAATAGACAGTGTTTCTTTAAGGCAAGCACTCTGCTGAATAATGAAGCCATTATTTGGCTATTGCTTACAGATTGCATGGTTTAGATGAATATTCTTTAAAATGGTTTTTGAAACAGGTTTCCAGTTGAAAACAGGTAAAATTATATCTCATAGATCAAATAGACCTAAACAAAGTTTATGCATATATTGGGATGAGGTTATCAGCAGCAGAATGGAAAAAGATTAAGGCTAAAGTATCTAGAGGCCTCAATCTGAAGTGAGCTAATGTTAAAATTACGTCTGGAAGTCATTTAAATCCCACAGTAGTGGTTAAATAGAGGAAAAGCTATAGTATTTAAGTTTTAAGGAGGATATTGGCCTATTGGTTGTTGGGTGGAGGGAATGTAAAGGTGTCAAACAACTTTGGGAAAATATAACACACACATACATGATATTAGATTGTTGTTAAATACCAGACCTTCCCTGGAGTTGCGATGCTTTATTTGTGCTCCAGGAAACACTTATCAAGAGAAGTGTTTTGGGGTAGGGGTTCATTCAGAATAATGAATGTCTGAGTTGATACTCTAGGCTAGATGTGGAATTCTCATTTTATACTTCATTTTTTAATGAAAAATATCTCAAGTGTTACAGTGGTGCAATAAGTTGAAATCAGGTCCTGAACATGACACACCATAAAGAAGATCTATCTAAGTTATAACAGTAATAACATATAAGCTGTGTTTTCTCCCATACTATTGTTCTTTACATTGTGGAGGGTGGGGGGCAGCAAACAGTGAAGCATAACAATGTATTTTGGTTTAAGTCTGGTTTTAATTGAATTTTGAAGAAAATAACTCCAACAACAAAAACTGTGTGCTGTTTTTGTGAATTTGTAGGTTCCTATCATAGTGTCACCATGAGCTCTATGATGATAAATACAAGTTTTGATTTGAGATCTGTTTAATCACAGAAACTATACAATTTTACTCTTGTAGGTTTATGCAAATAAAGAAATGAAACCCATAAGGGGAGGTGACAAAATGAAAAGAAAATAAAGGAAGAGAGTGTCTGTGGTAGTTCAGTGTCATTATTTTGATGGCCTAGGGAAAGGAAAGGTACTTTGGTGTTCCTCCTTTGGGAGGAATTGAAGAGACACCTATCTCAAAGGCTATGCTAAAATGCCAGGTAAAGGTAGTATGTCATGATAGTAGTGTACTGTGATCAATAATCTTCCACCGATGATGGGATGTGCGATTATTTTTGACTCTGCTTCCTATCCTGAAAACCAGGATACTGTTCCTCATCTATCTTTGCAAAGATGTTGTATTTACCAGGGAATGCATGCAGAATGATTTTTGAAAGATGCTCTAGAGTGCACAGAATTATTGCATTGTTTTTATTCATGACTTGAGCTGGGTTTTAGTTGCATGCCTTTGTATGCTGCGTATTGGGTTTTTATAGCAATGTCTGTGTTCTCTGGGTACCTACGCAGAGATTTTTATTTTAATACTACATAATTCAAATGCTGGATTCATACCAAATTCACCTCCTCCACACATTTTAACTGCATTATTAATAATAATATGGTTGATTGCTGATGCTATATATTTGTTTTCCAAAGAGCTCATTGAGAAGCTGGGTATGTTAATAAGGTATGGTGTGTTTCTCCTGTGTTCTCAGCAAGGCTCCTGCCTGTAGCACGCAACTGGCACTGCCCATATTCTCTTTTCACTGCTACTAGGCAGTGCATGCAGGCATTTTCAATTCACTGGATCATTCACAAGTTACCTCCAACCCAACCCTGTCATTGCAATTCATCACACTTACAGTGTATGCTTTTATGTTCTGTATCTCACTGAAGTCTCATCGCGCCAGGCCAGTGCCACAGGGTACTAGACAACAACAAAGATCTCAAGAGTAGTTTAAAAGGTAGCACTATAAAAGAGAAAAATAATGGCCACAATCACTGCTAGATACCCTGTTCCCACAGATCCTGCAGCCTTTTTTTAATTTCAAACTAAAGCTAAGTTGTACAAACTGCTACCTTCCACGCTGCTACCATATGGCCAGTATATATCTAGCCCCACATCCAACAAGGCAGGGAGGGAGAGGAGAAGCCCTGATGCAGTGTATCTGAAGGGAGTATGCTGGGTACTGTTTCAATGTGAAAAATTTTTGCGGAGACCCTGTCTAATCGCCTTTTAACTAAGAGTGGGAGTTAGAGTGGTGTTATGAATGCACATCTGGCTGTGTACAGTTCCCAGGTTTGCTGTGGATTTCTGGGACATCCTTGGACAAACCATCAGATTGCTTTATCTCTTATTGGAAGCGGTGGAGTTACAGTATTCCTTTAAGAAAAAAAAAAAAAAAAAAAAAAAAAGGATAAGAGCAAAATAGGTCTCCTTTTCCTCAGCTCGTCATCTGGATAGTAAGTCATAATTTTCTCAATCCTTTCCAATCTGTTTAGGTACCTGAATTTGTGCCTTAGCATGTTTTCATGCAGTTCCTAACATAGTGGTTTCTTGGTCTGGGGTATGACCTTAGAGTTTTAGAAACTTCATGGTAACTTATGTCAAGAGAAGCTGCTGCCTTGTGAAGTGTCTTCTGTGAAGAATTAAGGATAGATTGTGCACTGCTTCCTCTGCTGGTGTCTCCAGTTGTTAGTCCCTCTTGTGAATGTGGTTAAATTTTTGTTTTCTGTCAGCATGGGTTAGGTCTGGTAATGATTTGGTTACATATACACCTGTCTAAGTTTTCTCACAAAATATAGAAGGTTGCAATTCCAGTTTGAGGAATAGCTGACTTGGGGTTCCCTCTTAAATTTCCCCTTCCATTCACAAGTATGCTGAAGCTGCTTTGTTCAGATTGCAGTAAATTCCTGTTGTGGGAGAAAGAGTTGCTATTTAAACAAATGCTGTGCCACATGAGTGGTGAGGGATTTTTGGGAGCAAGAACTTTTGTGGAGATTGGAGGAGGGTGGCTGTCCTTAGGGACAGCATTTTCAGCTCTGTCCCCAGGGATGTAATATTATATCAGGCCAGATAGTGCTGCAGAAAGTAAAGGAGTAGCCAGTTCGTCAGAGATGTGGCTCGTTAGTGGACCTGTCCTGCTGCTAAATCCTATAGTAATTAAAGCCAATTGGCTGTGCATCCTGTGCAGTAATTTTATCTGTGTGGGTTTTCTTCAGTTGGTCTAACTGCAACGAGGCTTACACTGACACCAGAGTTCAGGACAAGGCCAAATGTCTGCAGACTCTGTCTGATCCAAGATGTGTTGCTCAGCACAGGGAGGGAGAAAAGTCCCTGTATTGTGGAGGAGCCCTGTCTCTTTGCTGTCCTTTACCTCCTCTCCTTTTCACGCACATGTCAGTGCAGTCAGCATAGCTTTTGATAGAGGTTTGCGTGCTGTTGTACTCGTAGAGCACCAAATCAAGGTTTAGGTACAGTGATGTTGCTCAGCCTCAGCCCTGCTGTGACAGCTTAAATTAAGTTTAAGCCCTTGATTATCCAGCATAGGCAAAGACTGTCAGGGAGGTGATGGATTTTGGGAATTCTGTAGGGTCCCGTTGAAGGTAGTAAAAGCTTGGGTTTTTGTTTTCCTTTGTGTGTGTGTGTGTGTGTGTGTCTCCAGTGAAGTGGGAGATGTGAATACTACAATGTTAACTTTCATGTTGCATGTTGCCTCCTAAAAAGGAGGAGGGGGGCTCTGGGACGCCCTGCATTGGGTGTGTTTGTGCTCTGCCTTGAATTACGGTGGGGGGTTCCTTTGCTTTGTTTCCTCCACCCTACTGGCATTTTGTGTGCATTTCCCTCATATAACAGAGTGTTTCTATAATAAGATTAAGCCTGGACTTTTCATTTCTGCCTCTCAAGTTTCTGTTAACATGTTCTCAGATTGTAGGCATCTGCTCAAATGCGCTTCCTGCAAACAGACTCTGCTGCCCTCTCCCCTCCTGAAAAATTAGAGGTCTGAAAAATGACAGTGATGTTAAAGTTCTTGGGATCAGTTTCCCTAAAAGATGTAGGATCTCATTCCGGATAATATTCCAAAGATGCATTTTTTTATGATTTGGTCAACAATTGACAGGAAGAAAAGTTTAAATAGTAATGAGAAACTACTGTAATTGCACTTTTGAGGAGTAGTGCTGCAAGTGATTACATGCATGATTGAAAACCATACATTGGCTCCACAAATACAGCTTGACCTACCTGTATATTTTCAATAAGAAGTAATGTCTCCTATTTCTAGCAGAAGAAAAAAGAACCAACAAAAAACCCTGCTGTTTTTAGCTATATACAAATGATAAAAGCAAAGACATCAAAGTGTGCAGCCTTTCAACTCATGCTCAATTAGAATAAAAGTTTGGTTGCTGTTTTAAACATTTATGGCTAACTAACTGTGACAGCATTTCAGCCCTGCAAATGGGATGATTCTGGATTGACTTTTGATCTGACTGACAGTTTCTTATACACTTCAGTGCTGGTTTATGGCATACAAGTCTGCATTTGAATCCACATGTGACTAATTAGAAACTGTTTATGGTTCGTATGTATACATTCACACAAGAATAAAAGCTTTTTTCTAACTGGAGCCATGTTATTAATGAAAGAGATAATTTAACAAGGTGCTTCATATGCTATTTTTAAAAAGTTTACAACAAAAAGTAAAAATATAAAAATCATATTTAGCAGGAATATAGATGTTAATATAATGATACATGTGAAACATAGCAATGCAGATCTCTTCTAAAAGCCCTCTAGATTAGTTTTTAATCCATCCCCCCTGCCCTTACAGGAAAACAACAGGTTGAACGACACTTTTGTAGAGTAAATTTACAGTTTATGGGAAACTTCATTCTAGTTTCATTTTTAACCTTTCCATATAAAAATGTGACAGAAGAACATACATATATGCTAATCTCTTCATCTACCTTTATCTTAAGGGCTTCCGACAACACAAGTGGTACTGTAGAATTTGTGCTACCAAATACATCTTGGGGTTTGGAGAGTCCACAAAGAGAAATGCTAAAATGAATATGAATATAATAACATTTTCTTGATAAAATAATGCTTCCGTGTCACAGAAAATGAAACTGTCAGCATTCTTTTGTAGGCCTCTCTCAGGCTTAAGAAAGGGTCCTTGACAGTTTCAACATTGCCTTTAAATACCTTATTGAAATGTAGATTAAGACTGTATATCTTATAATAGTTGGAAAGCCTTTTCATTTTAAGTCTTGTAAAAAAGCAAGTATTAAGTAAGCATTAACTTTAGCAGTTACATTTTAGCATTTTTCTCAGGTTGATCCCTCCTAGAACTAATATTTAGATTTATTTTAAAAGGCAGTAAATTACCTGACAGTGCAGTAGTACAGCGCTGTGCATTTTTCTGAGTCTCCATAAAGTAAGATTAGCTCTGTCTTTTATTGGTGCCATCTCATGTAATTTACAAAGTATCCTATATACACAGATACTGCTATAATCAGTGATGCCTCAGTACTCTTGGTTGAGCATTTTTAAATGTCAATACTATAGTTTTGATTTTAACTTATTTGTAATAAAAACAATATTGAAATTGTTCTCTAAGTAGGGCTTTTTGGAGTCTTCTGTAACTCAGAAATAGTCATCATCTGGTTCTTTTAATTATATGAAATACAGTTTAATGTAGGCAGGATTTATCAGTCAGAATTCTATCTCTGCTTTCATTTTGGTATGTAAGCCATTTATTCACTTTATTTATAAAACAATGATATTTTAAATCACTTTGTGGGTCTAAATTTCTGGGTGCTAATTTTGGACTTTTGGAGAGGAGCTTATTTTTCATAAAACTCTTTAGCCATCATCTTCAGAAAGCCCATTTCTCGCTGATGTTGGTGTCATGCTGTGACAGCAGAAAATTGAAAGTACCTAAAATTGTTTTTTCATCTACAATTTGTAGATGTAAATCTTCACTAGAACCCTAATATAAGGAATAAACTCACAGGAAACTTACTTAAAGGTGATGACCTAGATATGACAAGGTAGTCTTTTGGGTTATATAAGAAATAATGATAACATGATGTATATAATGAGCTTGATTTTTGCAGAGCTTAGCTATCAGAAGGATAACTTTCAGCTGCACAAATGTGATATAGAGCTAATTGGAAGACAATAAACACACTGTTTATACACTCTGACCTTTCAGAATGGGTCCCTGCTTATGAACAAATGCAAGAAATATAGTGCTTTAATGACAGTCAGGCTGATTCATATTTGCTGAATGTATATAAATAAATATTTGAATATAGATAAGCAAATATTAGCTTCACCTCACATGAGATGGGAAATAGACAACAGAAGAAAATAACTCATGAATGAAAAAATACAGTCTGGGCAGTGCAATAACTCAATTCAAAAGAGCATTAAAACAGTACATGTGAGTTTCTTGAAGTCCTGTGGGAGGTGTTAAGACCCCAGATAGTCAGCATATAAAATGCAGGAATTTGTATGAAAGGTACTGCTAGGCATTTTCATGGTCTTTGGCAATGCTAAGATATTCAAATATTCCAGAAGAGTATTTTTTTTTAAGTTTTTCTTTCCTTTTGAATGCTTGGTTGGACTTTCATGTGAGGCCTTCCCTTGAGTTTGTGTATTTGAGCTCTGATTTTGAAATGGTCCACCAAGAGCACAAGGAAAAAAAGTTTTGCTGGCATACTCTGTGGCCAGATGAAAATCTCCTGAAAATGTAAGTACTGGAAGGGATCGCTGTTTTTTAAATGGTGAAATACCTCTCTCTGGACATGGGATGCGAGCTGTGTTAGTGTATAAGGAAATAATCAATTGGTTTTATAGGGTAGCTCTTCAGAACTTTAATGAGTGCTAGACTTAATGTACAAAGTTGAGAGGTTTGGTTTTTTTTTTGTGTGTTTTTTTTTTCTTTTTTTTTTGTGTGTTTTTTCATATTCTTTTATTTTCTTGTTTCTGTATCCCTATTATTCTTCAAAACCATAGCACTCCATATTTAATGCGTGAAAATGTAAGAAGCAAAAGATTAGCATCTTCTGTTTTACAGAGAATTGTTTGATTTGGATAGGAAGTATAAATGAAACAGTAAAAGATATTTTGGTGGAACTTATACTCTGGGAAAATGAATCTAGATTGGGGTTTTAAAGCTGTTCCAAATGAGTAACTGTGTCTTCAAACAACTTCCAGTCATGACTAATGAACGTAATTTCATGTAAGTTAGCAAGAGATGACATGGTCTTGCGTATGACTGGATATGTAATTGTGCTCAGTCCTCCGGTAGGATTTTGCACCTCAAAATGTAACACAGACTTATACATGGTAATGGGAAGAATGCTCAGTTTGGTGGTTTGCAAGGGTTCATGGAAAGAGTTGGTGGTTTGGTTTTAGTTTGGGTTTTTTTGTTGTTTTTTTTTTTTTTTTTTTTTTTGACCCTCAGCCTTGAAATGCATGTGAAAGTTTTCATTTGAAATGGCGTAACACTGGAGTAGCACCAATAAAATCATCATGATTACTCTGGATTTACATTCAATAATATAAGAAAAGACTTTGTCCTCTTGATCTTAATTTGAGGTTCAAATAAAACTGAAAAGTTGAAATGAGGAACACTTAGAAATGCAGTGTTGTATTTGATAGCAAGCCAAAACTATGAAAAAATAATTGAATTTCCCATAGTTTTGATAAAAACCCATAAATAGCTGCAAGCTCTCTCAAGCCGAGTCCAGAGATTTCCAGCAGCCAGATGTGAGGGATTCTTGAAAAACTTTGGGAATTCAGCAAATTTTGGAGGAACCTGGGCTGAGGTTTTTCTTTAATTACAGAATCGGAACCCAAGAAAGTTGTCTTGTTTTCCGTTAGGCAATAAACAAAATTTTAACCCAGGTTTCAAAAGAGCTAACTTCTGGTGAATCCTGATGAATTATGCTGTGATCGTTATATTTTATTACAAGCTATGCACTGAATGTGGTCAGAAATAATTTGTGTCAGTTACTAAAATAGGAAGTTATTCAGCATTATGATTAAGATGCCTATTTTAAGGAAGTTGTTTTTCTGCTTGGTGAGAGAGCACTTTCCAGCTTTTAATTCTATACTGCTAAATGTTTGGGTTTGGGTTGTTTTGTGTGTTTGTTTTTTTTTTTTTTTTTTTTTCCCTCAGAGCAACATGATTGTCTTGCAGAGTTTTTAAGCATTTGTTACCTGGTGAGATAGGCATATTCAAGAAAATACCTCTCTCCCACCCCCAGTACAAATAATGATGGCCGAATTAGTAAGGATTTTTTGTTAGCTCTAACATTTTTTCTTTGGGCTCTTGTGCTCCCTCTACTGACTCTGCACTTGGAATGACAAACGGAACTGCGAGAGCAGTTACTGTTCCTGTTGACAGCGGTGGGAGGAAAAAGCCTAACCATTAAGAAAGGAGCAACATAGTTGCCCAGTTCCACTTTAGTTCTTGCAGTCTTGGAAACACAGGAGGAAAAATAAGTCAGTCTTTGCAGATGGAGAAAAACATCTACTTTTCTCAATGCTAGGAAGAAGGTACAAACAGTGAGGGAACAGGTAAAGGGGGAGGAGACTTTTTTGAGATTGTAAGGTAAAGGAATATAGAGGCTTTTGGAAGAAGTACACAACATATGCAAAGAACAGGTGTGTAATATGTTGCATCAGGTGCACCAAACTTCAGTAAATTCTTCAGAGCAGTTATTGAAATCCATAGTTAAATTTGGATATTGGAGTTAGTATGAAATTTTTTATCACTCCAGTGACTGAAAAGCTTTGAATTCATAAGCATGTAAGACTAAAATAAGGGTTTCCTGACTATTTTGACTTAACAATTTTGTTGACTGAAAGCAGCTTATGTAAAACATGACTGATTCAACAAAGGCATTCTATCTGAGTACAGTTTTGTTGTTTTCCTCAATGTGTTTAAAAGCATTGAGGGGTTTCAGATTTTTTTTAACTCTATACTCAAACAGAATTGGGAATAAAAGAGCATTGGAGACATTGGAAGGTGATTTCAGTCCAAATTGTTAATTTCACTTGCGACTATAAAAATTTCAATGTCAGTAAATTGAGAAATAAAGCATGTGGCTTCCACTTCCACATGTCAGCCATTGTTTGTGGTGTTTTTCTGTTTTTGCTCTGATCAGTGACTGCTGATAGGATGGATTCTAGAAATCAGTACTTTGCAAGTGGGGATGGTAAATCTGTCCTTGGATGATTGGTGGTACATCTGAACTACCATTTTTAATCTGTAGAAAGATTAAATTCTTGTACATTTTTCTTTGCTTATTAATCATCTGAGTTGATTACTTGTAAGGTCATGTGAAACTCCCCTTTCCTTTACAGTTCAGTGTGTTGTGGCATGTTGCATATTTTGCGTGGGAGGCACGTGGGTTAGGTTTCATCTCCCTGCCTTTACCTGTCTGTCCTGTGGATGCTTATAGGTAAGCTGGGGTACCTTGATGGTCAGCAGAGCTTATTGGCTTCTAAGGTGTGGCTAATGTAATGCATTTTGGGGGTGGTTTGGCCACCCCCAAAATGCATTACCTGTCTAATAAGAAGTTCCTGTCTAGGCAGGAAATGCAAGTACCTGTCTAATAAGAAGTTCCTGTCTAGGCTCCTGCTTCAAGATCTGGTGGATGTGTGCTCTATACGTATGTCCTGTGTCATGTAATTTGAAGGACCCACAGATAATTTGGTTTCGGTAGCTGAATTGAGCTCTACCTTTCTTCCTTACAATTAAATAAATTACTTTCTAGAGGTGCCCTTTTCTGTCTGTTGACTGTGGAGTGTGTTCAGAATGACCAGCTGAGACGTGGATATGTTGTTAGGTAAAGAAAACATCACTTGTGTCTGAGAGTAGCCAATGTGCTATGTTGCTATGTTTGGGACTTTTTTTTTTTTTTTTTTTGGTGTTTAGGTTCTTTAAATTTTAGCTCTTTCTGATAATTAATTTCTCCAGTTGCTTTGGGGGAATTCTGGCAGCCTAGTATCAGGTCAGGATATTTTTATTTCTAAATGAGCCTCAAAACTCAAGCCATGAAAACACATGTGTGTAAGGCTGACAGCAGCTGTATTATGTACAATTATTGGATTCTTGTCATACTGCCTTAATGTAAATAGTAAAATGTCCCTAATGTGATGCTGGAATAAAATTTTATTATATATATATTACGATTAGAGGTATATGTGTGTTAGGTTCCTAAATTACTTTGACATTAAAATGTGGTTTTACTAGAGGATTTCAAAACACTCAGCATGTACCTAGCAACTTCAAAATATTTTCTATTTAAAGATTGAAGCTAGGTAATGCAAATGTTAGATTTAGCTGGGACATGGTAGCAAAATGTGAGAGATTAAATTCTATCTGTACTCTAAATTTTCCAAATTGATTTTTCTAATTTGATTTTCATAACAAGCATCAGTTATCTTTATTCCTGCCATGCTGGGGCTGGAAAACGGGCCACCCTGGATGTTTCTTCTCCTTCAGCCAGAGGTGAAAATTCACTGCAGATGCTGTACTTTAGTCATGTGCAGTGACCAGTTTGAAGTGTGAATCTGTCATTTGCTTAACAAATTGCCATAGAAAAGTCATCCCAGACATCCCCGATTGCTTTTCTTTTTTGCCCCTTCTCCTAAAAGCCCTAGTGGTAAACTGTAGCTGATGCCAGGGCCAGAGGACTTGTGAATATATATTTCAGTGTAATTTTTTCTTACATGAACTAAGAAAAATTTCTTAATTAAATCCTAAATACTTAAATTCTCATAGGAGTAATGTTTTATTGAACTATTTAATCTTTAGGTAAAGATTACATGACAATTTATAACTCTACTGTGTAGTTTTGACCTGACCAAGCGTGACTTATTAACATAAAGGTTTTTTTTTCCAAGATTTTCTTAGTTTTGATGTGAAACACCAGTAGTAAACAAACTTTAAATAAGGGGAAAAAAAGAAAAGGGGGGAGGGGGGGAGATGAGAGGGAAAGGAGAAAAGAATTGTTGAAATTCAGAATTCAGAAAATTGAAAAGAATCCAGACCTAAGGTATTTGGGTTTCCAACAACTTATCTGGCACCTTAATGATTATATAACCCTAAGTCATGTAATGTATGCACCAAAGTGTTCTTGAAGTGGTGAATTAAGTTTGGGACATCAAAGTTTTTTTTCAGGTGGGTCACAAGTTCTTTGTTTTCATCCTTGACCCTCATTTTTGTTAGTTAATGTAAACCTCACACCTGCAAATGTCACTCATTTACTTTATCGGCTGCTAGTTAGATGTAATGGTTTAGAACTACTTCAGGTGCAGTTTATCTGTCTCTGCCCAAGGATGACTCATCCATCTTCAAGAAGAGTTGGGAGCAGACTTGTACATTTGACTTACTTGATTTTGGATCATGTGGTAGTATATTAAGCATAGGCTTGAGTATTAGATTTGACTTTTAAGCATCTAAAAGTTTATTTTTCCAAATGTTTGTTTGTTTTGTTTTTTAATAACAATTTATTCCTTGTTTCTTCTTGAAAATATAATGTCAGACTAAGGTCTGGGAAAGAAAAGTAATTATGAAATGGACATGGGGGGGGGGAATGTACAAACAAGAAATTTGTCTCAGTCTGTGTTTAATCATATTTTCAGCCAACTATGTCAAGTAAAGACACATTCCAAATGAGATCCTGTTCAAGTTGGTAGCAGAATTCCCATCTTGCTTCAGTGAGACCAGTCTATGATCATCCCTGCAGACAAGATAAGCCAGAAGTTACAGTAACTTCTGCCCAGGGCCCAGAATTCTGCAACATCTTTTGTCTGTTGTTTTCCTTCTTCTTCTTCCAGTGAAAAGCTGTATGTGGAGTGGCATCAAAAGGGGCAGGAAAGAAAAATATCTTGATTAATATTTTAGGTTGAAATAAATTTCGCTTTTCCATTTTAGCTACTGAGGATGAGATTTTCTTACTTATTGCACTTGGCTTTATACAAATGTAACTGAGAAAGCTGTCAATTTTTATTTCTTTTGGAAGACCATATTATAATTGCCAAAGTAGTCTGTGGTGATTCCATTTGTTCAGGTAGATGTATGTTTACTCTGACTCCTGTATATTTACTTTTGCAAGTATTAAAACAGCAATAGTGTGATTCTTTATTATTATTCCCTCTGATAATAACCTTTCTGTCTCATAAATAATAATAAAAAGTGAGTCATTGATAGTTTGCAGCTTCTTAGCTATAAGGTGTCTGTAAGAGAACTCAGCATATTGCCTCAAGGGAGTAGATTAAAGGGAAAATGAGTATGTTTCTGCTTACTTTCTTGGCTCATTGCTTTATGGATATGTGGGATCTAAAAAAATAAATGGTGGTCAGAAAAGAACAAACACTTTTATTAGAACAGTTAGAGAAAGACACTGTTTTGCTGTTTGCCAAGGTCCTTCTGAATAGCACGTTTGGCAGCTACCAAATGACATGGCCTGTACAGAGCTGATTTTGATGAAGCCTCTGGGATGTGTTAAAAAGTAAACCAGAGCAAATCACGTACTGGAAAGCATAACTCAATCAAGGAAAAATGTATGATTAAGGGCGACATGGGCAAGGAAAGCTTTGCCAGAGCTCAGGGTAAATATTTGTATCAGTGTGAAGTGAAAGCTTCACATTGCTGATGTCAAGCAGCTGGAATTTTCATTGTTTATAAACTTTTGTTGTTACAGTTGGATTTTGGCAGAAAAGGTACCAAAGAGAGAACAGTTTCCCAGCAAGAAAGTTTGGGTTTTGATAAAACAGCTTGAGCAGATAGGAATGTAAAGATGCAGAATTTCTAAGCCTTTAGCAAAAATAGCATTGCATGTGACCACCAGTTGCCTTGTGATGTGCTGTTGACTTGCCCTGCTGGAGTTTTCTATGTGTGTTTGTATGTTGTGTGGGCAAAAAGGAGACATACTGAGGATGACCACCAGCCTCTTCTTGTGAAGGTGACTAGCAACTATCAAATTATGAGACTTTAATAGTTTCTTTAACAACTGCAGCTGTTTATCTTTTTTTCAAAGTCCAGAGTTAAATCTTCTTCAGAGAACATTGCCAGTGTAAGTCAAATATTTTAATGAGAGAAAAAAATATGTCCTAGTTGAGGATTGAACACAATTCTTTGGATTCTGTCCAGGAGTCTTAAAAAGATAAACTAATATGTCTCCTTCCCCTGCCCCTTTCCTCCAGTGCACTGAAAATACAGCTATTGGCATGTGTTGCTATATTTTGCATTATATCTTAGTGAGGGGTTTTTATTAGAGTATTTCAAGGATTTTAGAGCTACGTATTTAATCTGTAGTGATTTTTCTTAGGTAATGTTTCATTGTGGGTTTTTTTGTTTGGTTTGTTTTTGTTTTTGTGTTTTGGTTTTTGGTTTGTTTTTTTTTTTTTTTTAATTCTCTATAAAGTGTGAGGCTGGTTTTGGTTGGGTACATCTTTGTAATACAAGAGGGAAGTGATTTTTTTCAGAAGTCCAGTAATTATGAGTGTGTGTTTTTAATATTGGTGGTTCTTGTGATACAGCTCATCATCTGGCTCATGATCCCAAAAGCTTCTTATGGGGCTAGCATGTAGCCTTTTCTGTGGATGAATTTGTAACTGAGCAGCTGGCTCCTCCTAGAAGAAGGGGGAAACTGAGGCAAAAGTCCATGGAGGGGTGGGGGGGAAGATAAATTAAAAAGTTAGGTCAGTTAAAATCCTTTGATTGGTGACTAGATTCCCAAGTGAGGAGCTATTGAACTTTGAAGGAACCTGGGCTCTGCTGAAGAGGTGGTTGGGTGTGTGTCTGAAGTGTACGTGCTTTGTTACACATGTACATGAAGGTGCTTCAGTTTAAAAAAGCTCCATGTTTTTGTCAAAGTAAACCAGAGGCTATCCCTGCCAATGAATAACAGTGTTCTGTAAGAACCTGACGGCATTACCCAGCTGCACTAAGAATAGAAATCAAGCCCCTGCTGGTATAATTAAGAAATCTTCACTTCCAGTCCTTGGGCTTTAGAGACCTGGATCACTAACTAATTCCAATTTAGAGAGCTTTTTCGATAAGAGCTTTTGTAAACCAGGAAATAAGCTGAGAATGAAAACTTTTCATTGCAAGTATTTTAGCTGCGCACTCAGCCTGTTCAGTGTTACTTAGTGTTTGGTCTGTCCTGGAGGGAAATCAGATATATCAGTATTGAAGTGAAGAAATGCAGCACACACATTCTCCTAAGGGGGTTTTGTGTTTTTAAAAAAATTAAAATAAATAAATAAATAAATAGACGTTGGGCCTGGCAATGCAGTCTTGTGGCAGAGTCACTTCCCAAGACTCCTGGCAGTTTGGAGGATAGAAACTCAGCCTGGGCACAAGTGGATGTTTGGATAAATTTAATATCTATCTTTCTGCAACATTAACTCCATAGTTGATTCTGATCTCTTTTGATACCAGTTTGGGAGGTGAGATAGGGGGGTTTCTCTGGTTTACAGTGATGGGAAGGATCAGTGTCACACCTGCTCTGTTTTGGTTTGTTTGTTGTTTCAGATTTTTTTTTCCTCCAAATAAGATTAAATATACATTTATTATTATATCTTCTCCCTAAATGAGAAGCAGTTTGTCAAGGATGAAAGTTCTCAAGCTTGACTGAACATCTACTTTTCTTTATGCAAGTGGATATTCTTCCTTTATGTTTTCATTATAGCTTTTATTTGACTCATGTCTCTTTCTTGTTTCAGGGGTTTTGTGTTGGTTTTTTTTTTTGGGGGGGGGGAGGATGGGTGTTGTTTTTTGTGGTTTTTTTTTTTTTTGTTGCTGTTGTTTTTTTGTTTTTTTGTTTCATTATTCATAAGTTAGGTACTCCTTCTCCCACATGATTCTTTGAAGCAGTGTGCAAATTTGGCACTACTTCTGTGTGATTCAGACCTGGTAACCCGCGTGTTACAGGAGGTTTTGAGACTGGTGAGATCAGCCACCCACTCATTACTTAGGATTTTACACATCATAGTGTAGCAGGTTAAATATCTGCCTCATAAAAGTGTGTGCTGAAAACGAACAGTTTCCTCTCCTGGCTGGTGTGGGGAGACTTGTCTGGTAGCTGGGGACTTGTCCAGATAATCTATTGAAGGCCAATAGTTTTGAAGGTCACTGCTTTTTTTTCTCAGGAAGGGATTGTAATCTTTGCAGAAGAGCTGTGCCTAGGTAATGAGACAGCAGAAGCCACCTGGGTGAAAACCCACCATGCAAGCTCCCACAGGGCTGGAAGTGTTGTATGGTGCTCACCTCATCCCTGATGCCTCCTCGGGCTCCTCAAAACTGTGGTGAGGCCATGAGGGTGACCAAACATCAGATGCCTGCAGCCCCTGCCCATGTGAATTCAATACTCTGCCTGAAATGTGTATCTCTGCAGGAGATACTGTTGTGTGCCACCAATGTAAAAAAATGAATTACTGTCTGAAGATTTTTGTTTTGTAAACAGAAAATAGGGATGATTCTACTTGATTCTTTCAGAGGCTGGCTACTGCTTATAAAAGTTACAACCTCCATCATGTTTGAAGCTTGGATTTTTTTTTGAGAAGGGCAAGAGTATAATTTAGACAAACATTTTTATATTCTTTTTCCTGAAATGATGAAACTACTGCACTGCAATCAAACTGCAATAAAAATGGGAAATACTGTCAGGCGATATGAAGCTGGTCCAAATGAAAACCGGTGATAGACAAAATCCTAAAATAAATTCCAGGAAAAAGCAGGCTATTTACTTTCAAAATACAGAAAGCAAACTAACCTTAACAGTACTTGGACAATGCTTTTTTTTCACATTTAGCTGCCATACAAATGCAGATGTCTTTGCAGTGAAAATAATTATTGGAAAAAAAAGTAATTTAAAGTCACTGACACAAAAAGAGTCCTGGAGCTGGCAAAAGAAGAAAGCCCGGGCTGATCGCAGCTGCCGGAGTCAGCTTTGCAAAGGAGACTGTAGGTGGAGCTCGGCTCTTCAATTCCTCTCTGCTGGCTTCACAATGAAGCAATTGTTTCCCTGTCTCGGCTCGGCAGTTCCTCCTTCGCTCTCCGTGTGCTTTTTGGTCGCGTGTTCTGTTTATTTTAATGTATACCTTTGTGCAAGGCCTGTCTCTTAGTGGTTAGATACCCCGTTGATAGGTGGCCTTCAAGGCCAGGGGAGGAGTGCAGCCTATTCCCAAGGCATCCGTGGGCTTTGTAGAGCCAAAAAAACCTCAGGAACACCTAATCCTTGGGCTCCCTCCAAGTACCACAATCTCTCTGCATAGCTGACATGGGCCACTTGGGACACTTGAGGGCTTTAGGTGTGTCTCTCTGAAGTCAGCCACAGCCAAGCATGAGGCAAATGTGCCCAGACCAAAGAAAATAAATTATGTGGGCTCCAATTTTCAGCAGTTATGAAGTATTAAATTACACATCTGAAGAATTCACTGTGGGATTAACCCTTTGGAACCTGCATGGAGTGTTGTGGTGGCTGCTCCTGAAGGGAGCCTTGCTGCCTGTGTTTCAAAGGCACGTGGGTCATTGATCACAGGGCTGAAATACTAATTGAAGTATGTCATAACTGTTAACACTGAAAAGGAGGAAGAGCTGGGGACAAGGGAAGAGCCTGCTACCTGTGCAAAAGCAGGGTGGGAGGGATGCAAGAAGCAGCTTTGGCTTTTGGCATTCCTCAGGGTGCATGCCAAGGGGGGTCCTGCATGCCACCAGTTGTAAATAAAGTTAAAACTTTATACTCCCTTTTGGAACCACAAGTGCAACTTCCAGCACAACATTAGCATGCATTTAGCAAATTTAGCACAGCTCCTGTAGCTGACTCTTCATTCAGGTTTGGGGAAGTTATTCTGAGCCAATGCAATTTTGCTGAATTTCTTGCTAAAAAGCTACTGACAAGGCATTAGCTCTGAGTAAGAGATGCAAAAAGTACATCCTTCCCTGCCTCCCGCAAGTATTTCTGGTTTGTCACAGCCATCTGTAACATCGAATATCTGGTACATTATGTTGCTGAAACTTAGTGTAAACCCCACACTGGAAAAACAAATGGCTGTTTTTTTATTTTTTTTTTTTTTGTGCGTGGACTTTTAAGAGCATTTTTTCAGCCAAATAATCAGCCTGTGGAAGCTGTAATAATAAACGAATAGACAATGATTAAGGAGGCTTTGGACTTCTTCGCCTACTCCTCTCTTATTGCATTAATTAAAGGTTGATATTCCTGCAAGCCCATCTGAAACTAAGTTTTGTAATAAATCTAGAAACCTGTTCCATTGGTGAGGTGGCTGAAGCTGAGGGACCCGTGCTGCTGTCTGCTGGCGTGGATGGTTTTCCCGTAGAAAAAAATTACAATGTTTACAGTTATTACATAATGGGGTGGTATGTTTTTTTGTTTCTTTTTCTTTGGTTTTTTTTTTTTTATGTTTTGGGGTTTTTTTGAATCTTGGAAGGACCTGATCCTGAAAGTGGGGCAATACATAATTTTTTTTGTGCATAAAGAGGAAATCTGGGAGGTAGCATTTAATCTTAAAAGGTATGCAAGTTTTGATAAGCCCCCATGGTAGTAGATGCCCTGCCTTGCGGAGACTGGGTGAGTGTGTGGTGGCCCACTCTGAGAAGAGCTGCGTGGGCTTTGTGTAACATGAGGGTGCTGGGCTGGTCCATCTGCACAGGAGCTAGAAGCAGAGTGGGAGACACACATGACAATTTTGGAGGTCAACTCTGCAATTTCGGGAATTGCCTTGGCCCTGTTGTCTGTAAACTCTCTGGTAGGGTAGAAATTGCAATAGCTACGTAAAATTTGGGGCTTACAAAATGTTCTGTGTATCATTAAACTGCTTTTATGCCTTATACACCTCTTTGAGATGATGTGTTTGCATAATTTATATTACAGATAAGTATTTCTTTGGCTTGGGAGTGCCTTTTACAAATTCTCTTATTTCTCCTTTTCCTACCCCAGTGACATAATAGATATAAAGTACAAGCTAATTTTCCACCTCTGTATTTTTAGGAAGGTTTTCAACAAAGAATAGGCTTAATGTTTGAGGAGGAGGCAGTTGTAAGCATGAGTAAAAGATAAGGCATGAAGGAGGTATAGAATAGAATCACAGAATAGTTAGGATTGGAAAGGACCTTAAGATCATCCAGTTCCAACACCCCTGCCATGGAGGGGGATGCCTCACACTAAACCATGCCACCCAAGGCTCTGTCCAACCTGGCTTTGAGCACAGCCGGAGTTTGAGCATTCACAACTTCCCTGGGCAACAAATGCCAGTGCCTCACCACTCTTACAGTAAAGTATTTCTTCTTCATATCCAATCTAAACTTCCCCTGTTTAAGTTTGAACCATTACTCCTTGTCCTCTCACTACAGTTCCTAATGAAGAGTCCCTCCCCAGCATCCCTATAGGCCCCCTTCAGGTATCGGAAGGCTGCTATGATGTCTCCTTGCAGCCTTCTTTCCAGGCTGAACAGCCCCAACTTTCTCAGCCTGTCTTCATATGGGAGGTGCTCCAGTCCCATGATCATCCCTGTGGCCCTCCTCTGGACTTGTTCCAACAGTTGCATGTCCTTTTTATGTTGAGGACACCACAACTGCACGCAATACTCCTGAGAGCAGAGTAGAGAGGCAGGTTCACCTCCCTCGACCTGCCGGTCACGCTCCTTTTGATGCAGCCCAGGATATGGTTGGCTTTCTGGACTGCAAGCGCACACTGCCAGCTCATGTTCATTTTCTCATAGACCAACACTCCCAAGTCCTTCTCCGCAGGGCTGCTCTGAATCTCTTCTCTGGCCATCCTGTAGCTGTGCTTGGGATTGCTCTGACCCAGGTGTAGGACCTTGCACTTGGCATGGTTAAACTTCATCAGGTTGGCATCACCCCACCTCACAAGCAT
>JAOEHY010013705.1:0-42890 GCA_025447955.1 Psilopsiagon aurifrons | reverse complement strand
AATCACACTCCATATCTTACTAAAGATGTAATTTCACTTTTGTCTGTGAGGTGGGGGATTGGGGGAATCATGGAATAATTAGGGTTGGAAAGGACCTGAAATCATTTAGTTCCAAATCCCCTGCCATAGGCAGGGGCACCTCACACTAAACCATGTCACCCAAGGCTCTGTCCAACTTGGCTTTGAACACTGCCAGGGATGGAGCATTTACCACTTTGGGAAACCTGTTCCAGTGCCTTACCACCTTCACAGTAAAGAACTTCTTCCTTATATCTAACCTGACCTTCCCAACAAACATCAGGGTTTAGGGACACAAACATGTTACTCAGGCAGAAGCATAAGCTGCTTTTACAGGCCTGGTGTGTGACACTGCACAATGTCAGTTCCAAACTAGATGCTGCACCCCATAATTCCACCTTTGTTAGAAGGACAGCTCATCCTGGTAGCATGGTGCTTTGTACATCTTCCCCCTTGTCCTGAAATAGTTCAGCGAATAAGTCTGGTAACTTCTATCCTGGCACCAGGAAGGAGCAAGTTCACAGGAGAGGTCTGAGGGCCAGGTTTCTCCATTTGCTTTAAAAACGTTATTCTGGGGGGATCTCTTACAGGATTGTCAAAACTGCTGTTTCAGGGAATTCAGGAGGTGTTGTCTGAGAACCCTCTTTACTATCACAGTAGTCGACAGTCTGCTGGCATGGCCCATCTTGATACCTTTGCGTTTAGCACATACATTGTTGTTGTGTACAGTTGCAACTCTGACCATGGATTTCCATCTGTGAAGTTTCCTATCATTTCTGACAGCTCCCCTGCTACGATTTGTGACACATTAAAGGATTTCAGTAGGTGAAGGTCTACCTGTACACTGAGCAGCAGAGGGATGGAACAGCGTCTTGTCCACATCGCTCACTACAGGGCTGGATGTGTGGTCATGCAAACATGACTTTGGCCCTCCTGGAAGCCTGTTTCTGTTGTTTTATTCTGGTCAGACATGCCAGTACTGAGTAGAGCCACTGGAGCAGCATGTGCATAAATAAAGCTTGTTGTCAGGCAGGTCACCAGTCCTGCAGTCTTGATGGCCACTGGTCCCATCACATCGTTCGTAGAGACCAGTGCTAGTTCTGTTACTGAGTTTGTGCCTGTAACTGTAGGAGGAAATGAGCTTGTATTTGAACATATTGATTAGTAAATCACTAACAGTTAGGATAGGATTTGCGAAAACGTTCAACAACGGTCTTTTTCTGTCCTTGTTAATGACAACAGTGCAGATCTTTGACAGCTCCTTAGAGCATCTCAGCTTACCGTAGCACCTTTTGGTGGCATCTTCTCTGGTCAGCCTGAGCCCTCAGTGAGTAATCTGGGAGTTATCTATCTTGGCTTCCTCTGGCCAACAGGTGATGAGTGCTGAAGGTATTCCCTTTCTTCGTGAAACAGCCCTGCAAGATAGCAGCACCTTCCAGAGGTGTCTGGTTTTGTGTCTCCAGTGACTAGCACAGGTGCTGTGATGTGTTTTGTAGAAGCATGTACATTTTATAGCTAACAATAGCTGAAATACGTTTCACATGGAGGATTGGGGTTGCTTTAGGTTGTAACCAAACACTGGGTGAAGCTGGTGCCAGTAATAGCAGGATTCACACAGCAGCAGCAGTGACACCAGTTCCCCAAGTGACACGTGGCTCCATGTGCTACCTCAGCATGCTCACATTATCTTCTTGTGTAGTGCACACTGTGCTTGCTTTCTTGGTTTCTGTCCAAGCAGCCCAAGTGATGGGATTGTGGCTTGCTAGTGCTGATTGGAGAGGGAGGCAAGACCATGTTCAGGCCCTTTGACACAATGCACGTGGGGACAAAATTAGTTGTGTCCAGACCCAGATGAACATAGGGCCCAAGAGCCTTGCTAAAATTCTCTTAGCACTAACGTTGAATATATCTTGGGCTTGCTAATAAGTGTAGAGGTTGTAGACTCCCCTTTGATAATCTGCCCCTATTCATCCAAAATGAATGCTCTTTGCAGAGACTGCAGATAGTTTCTCAGAAAAGTCAGAAGATTAAATTCTTGCAAGTTCCACTGCTAGAACAAGTGCTTTAGTGGGGATGATACAGAAATAATAGCTGGGAGAATATTAATAAATAATTCATTTTTTTTCCAAGTGTTTGATACTGTGTTTCTCATTGGATTTCATGAAAGTTTGTAGCTGGCTGGTATGATTTTGTTTTAAAGTTATTCTCTCTCATTTTGGCAAGCAGCATCTCTAACACGTATCTCTATAAAGCTGCTTTAAACTGTGTAGGCTATAATAAGTGGATTTAAATGGTTCAGGATTTTCAAACAAATAATATGTTAAATTCTATTTGTTTCACTCAATAGTTTTCTAATACAAACAGCATATTTAACCACAGCACATTAACACAATGACTTATCTATATGTAAATGATACAATTCCTTAATAATTAATATTGCTCTAAGAATAGCTGGTATTTAAAAAAAAATCAAGTTCTTATGTTATTAGATTTAGAAATAATATGCTGTTTGATTGGTTTCCTTGTTATATTTCTGTGTAATTTAATTAAGTTTCGAACATGGGTTATTTATTTTTCAGATTTCCCTGCATGAAATGTCAACCAAGAAAGAACAAATAGCTGAAGCTTTGCAGACTACACAGTCATTTTTAGCTAAACACAGTGACAAGTATGCCATTTTTTATTGTTCAAATAACCTAAATTAATTGAATCAGTTTGCTTAGAAAGAAATTATATCCTCATCTTACAGTGCCAATTACTTTTCATGTACAAATATGCTAGATTTTTTCCATAGTTCTAGAATTTTGCCTTTCCATTTGGGGAAGCTTCATGCAGTTCTGTTTATTTCAAAACTTTGGCTAGCTTTATATACTTCTTGTCATCTTAAAAATAAGAAAAAAAAGAAATTTCATCTGGAGTCTATTATGAGATTAATAGTAAATCAGTACTTGAACTGTATGTCAAAAGTTTGTTTCATCTCTGTCTGGAATCAGAATGTTTAAGATACTAAATTGCTGAGGTACCTCATGACTCCTTGCTAGCTGTTACCTGTCTTGACTGGTAATCAGTAGACAAAGGCACATGCAGAGGTTAAGTGCTTTAGTGATAAGTCAACATAAATTCTAGATTAATGTTTCTAGATTAATGTAGTTTCTGTTCCTCAGTAATTACAAGCACATTGTAGCTTTCCTAAACTTCTTTGAAATTAGGCTATATTTTTTTCAGACTACTATTACCAACTCCCCATGCAGATCACTTCGGCAAGATTACAAATTACTCAGAGATCATCTTCTTCCTTTTTTTTTTTCTTAATAGAATGACAGATGAAGAGAGAAATGAAATGGAAAAGCAAGTCAGATCTCTCCAGGAGAGCTACAGCTTGTTATCCAATGAAGCTTTGAAGCAGCTGCAGGAAGCACAGTATTTGGGTGATGAAAAGATGGAAGAAAAGGTAATAAGACTGAAACTTACATTTCAGTCTTCTTTGAGGTTTACTGCATGGTTTTGGAGCTACACGTGGTCAGCGAAAGAAGCTCTGCAGTTAACAGTGTGTGAAGGAACTTGAGATTTAATTGACTGAAGGTTTTGTGTATTTGCTACGGCATACTGTGTGTGATCTTATCTGTGCATATGAACATTCTGCTCATCAGATTTTTTTTGTGAAGAGTCTTAATAATGTGTGCCTTGCATGAAGAAAGATAAACAAATCATTCATCTCTTAACTCTTCTCTTAAAAGCCATTCTTTGACTGCTAGATAAGTCTGTTTCTGCTGCAAAAATGACATCATAAAATAACATGTTAATCTCTCCCATGTATCACTCAGAAATGTCTTAGAAGACATCTACTTTCATTTTTTTCTTAAAATTTGTCTGGATATGAAAATGGAGCGCATCATGTGATTAGCTCTGAGACTACAAATGCATCTTTTAATGGATCTTAAATATGGAATTCTCAAAAATGATGTTACAAAAAAGTGTTCTCAAGCAAACATAGAGGCAGTGCCTGCATAATGAGTTCAAATAATGTTGCCAGACTGACTTCATGCTTTCCATGCAAACTAAATGCAATATTTGGTGCCAGAGTATCTGATTCCATGTTGTTGAGTGTATATACGGAAATGCTGTATGCTGTAAACATGAATAGCATGGTGGTTTTGAATCACATACTGTTTCTGAATATTCTAACCTTTCACAGACATTTAAAGCATGAAAATTTGCCTTTCAGGTATATATTCTATTTGCTCACTCTGCAATCATTTCTTCTATTGTCTTTCACTAACCCTGTTTATGTACGCAAAGCATAGGTTTTCAATTCACAGATGCATGTTGTTTTTAAATCTTTTATCACATCGTGTGCTGTTGAATGACTGACATAGATCACTTGCGCATTTGAGCTGCTAACATTCACAGCATTCCTCCAGGCCTGGTAAGTACATGTTTTTATGTTTATCATGAATTCAAAATCAGAAGAAAATTTTAAACTACAGTCTGAAAATAGTGATAATTTTTCTTTTGTATTCCTTTTTAGGTGAATAAAGTCATTGCTGGTGTCATTGACCAAACGACTGGAGAAGTCCTGTCAGTCTTTCAGTCTATTTTAAAAGGTTTTATTGACTTTGACACTGGGATTAGATTGCTCGAGAATCAACTGATCCTTTCTGGAATAGTTTCTCCAGAATTAGGAGTATGTTATGATTTGGAAGAAGCTAAAGCTCATGCCTTAATTGATGAGCAGACTCTGTTGCATTTGCAGGAATTAAGTTATGCCAAGAAGCTTATATCAGAATCATCACTATCAAATCTTCCAGTTGTTTCAGCTTTAGAACAAGGTCTAATTTCAGAACCTTTGGCTATTAAAATTTTGGAGAATGAGCTTTCAAGTGGGCACTTGGTTTTGCCATCTACAGGAGAAAACCTGACTTTGCAGAATGCTTTTCAGAGAAACCTGATATCTCCAACATTATATGCAAAGCTTCTGGAAAGACAAGACACTTGTAAAGATCTCATAGACCCCAACTGTGCTGAGAAGATTTCTCTTGAACAGATGTTTCTTAGAAGTGTAATACACAAAGAAACAGGGCTAAGACTTCTACCTGTGAAACCACAAGAAAAAGGTAGAATCATGTTCAAATGTGGAAGGAGGATAACTGTTTTGAGGGCAGCCCATGAAGGAATCATCGATCGGGAAACAATGTTCAGGCTGCTGGGTGCTCAGCTAGTATCTGGTGGTATAATTGACCCTGACTCAGGGAAGCGAATGACTGTGGAAGAGGCCATGAAACAAGGTATGATAGATCAGGACACTGCTTGTGGGATCCTCACACATCAGGTTCAGAGTGGTGGAATCCTTTGTCACAATTCAGGGCAACGCTTGACTGTTGATGAAGCTGTACAGTGCAACTTAATATCATCTACCAGTGCACTGCTGGTATTAGAAGCACAGAGAGGCTTTGTTGGACTAATTTGGCCTCACACTGGTGAAATATTCCCTGTATCAACTTCTTTGCATCAAGAGATGATAACAAATGAGCTGGCATTCAAAATACTAAATAATAGACAGAAAATAGCTGCTCTTTACATTCCAGAAACTTGTGAAGTAATCAGTCTAGATAAGGCTGCACAGTCAGGGAAAATAGACATGAATACTGTATCTGTTTTGACCAATGTGACTTTACCAGATAAAATGCCCAATGTAGAAGAATTAGAGTCCCCTTGTAAAAATGCTGCGAAATGGTTATCGACATATGAATTCCTGCCGCATGTATTGCATAACTGTGAGGAGGAACACGAACATTCTGGCGCAGAAGGCCCTATATGTCATAATTTAGATCAAGCTAAGAAGCTGTTCATGTCTTATCTAATGGTGAATAGTTATATGGACGCAAACACTGGAGGAAGACTTTTGTTATATGATGGACAACTGCAAGAAGCCATCAGTATGTTGCTGGAAGGTGACGGTGGTGCTGTGTACAGTGCTGATGTGTCAGAAGTGGAGTTTAATAATAAATACATAAGCCAGAAAGGAATTAACCTAAATTTAGCTGGCAGTGTCCACTTTAATAATGTCACATGCAGTGTTCAGGGTGATCTTTTGGGTGCTGAGAATACTTCTAGTAATGGGAAATTAATTAAGTTTGAAGATTGTGGGGATTGTGTATCTTCACAAGGAGATCTTCGTGTGTGTGGACCAGACGTTTGTGATGCTGTTGGTACTGAGCAATCAGAATATACACAGGAGACGCTGTTAACTAATCCTTCAGGGCTTAGAAATGTAGTAAGTAGCACTCAAAACTCGATTAACAGAAATGAACTTGGAGGTCTTCCTGAGGTTTCTGAGTGGACAGAAATGTGCAAGCATAATAGTCAGAAGGCAAATTCAGGAAACATTGAAGGATATCTTTCAAATGACTCAAAACCAAATCTCATTTCAGAAACACAGAAAGGAGATATTTCTGTGGCAGACAGTTTGCATAATGAAAACAGGAATGATAAAACCTCACCAGATTCCTTGAGTGTGAATGATTTGTCAGGTAATGAAACCTGGGTAGAGCTGCGAAGATGCACCAAATATGAGCCTTGCATACTGCAAGCTGGCAATAGCAGAATGGTACTGGATAACAGCAATAGAGATGATTTTCAGAGAAGCTTTGGTTCATCCATCAGTGCAGATACTGAATATAGACTTGCAGAGGAACTGGTTAGGCAGTGTGGTGACATACTACAGTTTGGAGATAATGGATACAGTAAGCAGCCTCTACAAGACTATGCTGATGTACATAACAGACTGTCCCTAGAAGACTGTCTTTGTGCACATGGCAGGCCATCCTTGGAGAACTGTACTGATTTGCAGAGTAAGCTGTTTCTAGAAGACAGTGGAGACATGCACGGAAGGACTTCATTGGGTCGTGATGCTGTTACACATGATGGACCACCTGTGGGGGACAGTAACAGCACAGCACTGAGGCTAACAGTAGAAGAAAGCAACCTTAAGTTTGAAAAGTTACTGGTGTGTGACAGTAGTTCTGATTCATCCATAGAAGAGAGTGATGGCCTCACACAGTTTGAAAGTAACTGCTTTGAGGATGAAAGTGGTGAGGTAGCTGGTGCAAATGACAGCTCTCAGCTTGATGATGATGATGATGATGATGATGATGATGTCTATGAAACACCTCAGGCTGGTGATGATGACAGTGATGTCTATGATACACCACAACTTGATGGTTATGATTCCTATGAAAGTCCCCAAAGTGATGATGGTTTTGATACCTCAAGGTTGGGGGATGATAAAACACAAGAGCCAGAATTGTCTGGAACATCAGTTCCATTAGGTTTTCTAGAGGAGAGGGGTGGTCTGATAACCCTTAAAGAAGAGACTAGCGCTTTTCAAGAACTTGCAACTGATGCTGGAGAGAGCATCCATGTAAATCTGATGGGGCTACCTGAGAATGTAGATACAGCTTCTGCACGTGTTGACACGATGGAAAGTATCCCTGAGGAGGAAAGGAAGCTAACAGGGAGCTTTGGAGGGAAGGAGCAAAAATTAACAGCCACTCTGCAAAGTGAAGGAAGCAATGAAGGAGGCCTTAGTTCTTTACGGAAGATGTATGAATCAGAAATAAAAGACAGAAATGTGGAAGAAGAACTGAAAGCAGAAAGTGACTCTTATGAGGATGAATCTGAAGGTTCAGAGGATGAGGAAGGCTATGAGGAAGATGATGACAGTTATGATGACTCTGACACGGATTCCAACAGTGATGAAAAAGTAGATATTTTTCATTCACATCATCAGTGCATAAGCAAAGGTGACCAGCTGTTAATTTCCTTAGGTGACATAGAAAATACTGATGAAAATAATCAGAATGTTGATGACTGTTGCTATTCTTTAGGCCACAAGACAGGATGTACTTTGCAATTCCAGTCTAACCATGAAAATGGAAGACTATCCTCCGGAAAATGTGAATCTGCATCAGATGTTTCTGAGGAAAGATGTGTTGGTCTTACATGTACAAGTGAAGAAACAGATGAATATGGGACATACATTAAAAACATAGACATGTCACAAGATACTGCTGAGCCTATTCAGAATGAAAATACCTTTGCCACTAAGTGGCCATCCTGTAAGAGTGAAGCAAATGATAAAACACAGCTTAAGGCTCCAAGTTCTCAGTTTGATGATACTGTGATGCCTGATGTTAGTGTAACAGCCCCCCTAATTACAAAGCAAGCTACTGATGGTGATGAAAGTACTCAGACAGATTTGCTTCTCTCAGAATCCTTTATTGATGGCATGAATAAAAACAGTAATACCATGCCAACGTTACATTCAAATAGTGGGCAAAGACAGAGCAAAGCAGTATTTGCAGAGGAAAAAGTATTAAATGATATGTCTGGGATGGAACAACTAAAGGAAATTTCATCCCAAATGGACAGTAAATTTCTGATGGATGTGGCTTACCTAATTGATGGTGATAGTTCAGTTAGTGACCAAGTACCTCCAGGCACTGGTTGGAAACATGGTCAGATAGGAAGAGGTTTTGAAATTCTTCCAGAAAATAAAGTAAATATTATGGAAGAATGTGATGTCATGGGGCCAAGTAAAAGTCCCATTCAAATGGAAAGCCTTGGGGAAATATTTGATGCATCAGTAATTAAAGCTGATAGAGAAACTGCTGTTTCAAGTAAAGGAAAAGTAAATGCTGATCAAGTTTTGCTTGACGTTGGAGATGGTGTGAAATCAGATGAATTTGAGAGAGATTTTAACATTTCTGCTTCTTTAATACAACACACAACAGACATAAAAGAAGGTGGCCATTCAGAATTGGATAAAACTGAATCCTGTTGCTTTGAGGACAGGGAAGAAAGGAAAAAGGGTATAGAGAATGAAAAGGATTTTCTGCTAAATGTGGAGGAAAAGTATTCAGGTGAATTTAACACTTGCTCTTTTCCCCCAACTGATACAGTGAAACCAAAGGAAATTAGCATAACTAAAGAAACAGGTAGAGTTATCTGTCAAAATACTGAAGATGTTCTTAAAGACTTTTCAGGAAACAATGGTAGTGAATTTTCCACAATAAAAGCAGGTGCTCTAAGAAGTATTGAGGGTGCCAAAGAATCAAGGGATGGGAGTGAAGTGCTACCTTCTGGGAGTTATACCTGTACTGGTGATGTTTATTCTCCAATTCTGAGCAGCACAGCAGCTGGATTGAATTATGGTGTTCAGAATGAACATGAGACATTGAAAAACACACAGGGAGAAAGTTGCATGATCAGTGGGACTTCTTCCCTTGAAAATGGTTTCAAAAAACAAATGTCTGTGGAGTCACTGCCAAAGGAAACAGGACCCTGCAAAGACTTTCAAGTAAAGGATGGTATTTCACAATCACCAGAAATGTGTGATACACTAATGGAAGACTTACAGAATGTATTACAAAGAAAATTGAAAATGGGACATGTTTACTGCAAGCAGGAGGGTGAACCCCTAAGTTACTCTGATACCAAAATTTTAATGCAAAATTTACTTGCAATGGTTAGAAGCACCCACCTTGGGAGTGACGCATCTAGTGAGTCAAATCTCAAGCAAATGAGCGATGCTATCAGAACTGCATTTATGGTTAGCACACCATGTACAGAGCCAAAGGACAGTGATTCTCTTTCATTGCCTTGGCCTGACTGCAGAAGTCCTGATCTTCTTCATGATATACTCAAGCAGGAATCCTGCAAGCAGAAGATGGCTGATCCAGATGAAAGGAAGAGTGAAATAGACATGAAAGCTCCTATTTCAAAACTTACTGCTTCTGAACTTCTGGAGATTTTTCAAATTTCACCAGGAGATGAAAGTACAAGCAAGTTAGAGGAGCTGATAAGTGGTTTGCTTACAAGCTCACAGGTTGCTGGTGTCACCACAGAACATGAGGGTAAAGGCAAAGTAGATGGGCTTTGTACTCTTTTCTCAACAGAACAATCGAAGTTTGGATCAGCATTTGCTAAGGAGAAAGCTTTGGCAGATGACCCAGCTGTTGCTTGGAAAAATTGCCAGGAGCATGGGAATATGGACAGCCTGTCCAAAGGCTTTACTGAGCCTGTTTTCAAAGCAAAAGGAGCGGTCCAGGAAGACACTTCCACTTGCACAGTAAGTAATAGCAACTGATAACATGTTATGTGTCCTGTGTGAGAAAAACTGCATGAATCCTTCCAAGTGCTGGAGAGAATAATTAAATTGGAAAAATAGTTGAAAAAAAATTATATATTTTAAACAAATTGTAATTAAAACAAGGACTTTTATGGCTTATTTTAAAATCTGTCCATTTGGAGAACCTTTTCTTACTGTTAAAACTCATTTTCAGGTTAATGGAATACAGCAGTGTTTAAAGTTAATAGAGAAAATGAGAGGACATATGGCAGTGCTTCAAGACATGAAAAGCCACCTGGCTATCCAGCAGCCTATTAGTAATAACCTGGACGTATTGAAAGATGAACTGGCACAATTAGAGGTATGTAAAATGTTCTTTATGCTTGTACTTCAGTGATGTGTGCTAGGAAAAGCCCTTGGATTAAAAAAAAAAAAAAAAAGAGAGAGATTTCAAATATCATTAAAGTTACTCAGATTAAAATGTCTTTCTTCCTTAGTAACTTAATGCATTTTATATATATTCTCTTTGTAGTCATTTGAGTCAAGACTGGCTACTTTTGCAATTATCTTAAAAAAGGACATGAAGTTGACGGAGGAGTTTTTAAAGCTTTGTAACAGGGATATTCCTGAAGAGAAACTTAAAGAGCTGAAGATAAGTTGCAACTATCTGCAGGAAGCATTTTTGGTGGTCTGTGATACGTCTTCAAAACGAGCAAAACAAATAGTCTCTGCCATTGACTTGGAAATGGTATGTTTCTATCAGTGTACATTTTAACCTTTTTGAAGAAGGTATCTTTACCTTCTTAAAGATAATTTGGCTAAGAATGAGTTTATTTTTTCTTTATTTTATCTTAATATAAAAATACATCTATGATTCTATTTCATAAGATAGAAAATGTGACTAGACTCCAGAAGCATAAATAAACATGCAACTTCCATTTCTAGTCTAAGCTTGCAGTATCACACCAGGAACTTTTAAACAAACTGCAGAGATTTTCAGACTGGATCACAGAAAACAGGAAAACCATGAATGACTTCACAGTGAATACTAATGATACAGAAGAGATGAAGCGAAGTTTACAGCTATTTAAAGTAGGTATTCTTTATGACAAGTGTTGGCGCTTATTATGAATGATAAATGTTGCTACTTAACTATGAACTATTACCTAGGTTTTTTAAGCCTGCTTATTAATCTCTCTTACTGAAACAGATGGCTAGAACTAGTTCATTAAAATGACAACTACTTTATAATCCAGTAATGAAATCTTGCTGATTTGCTTTATGTCTTGAAAAAACTTTTGATATAGTTTGGCTTACTGAGAAAGCTACTAGTTCTGCTTACATTTGTGGCAATAAATCTGACCCTTCTAATTTATAATACAGATACTTCAGTGGTTAAAATTGGACCTTTATATATAAGGTCCAGAAACTTTACTGAATTTCAGTTAGCTTTCCAATCAATTATATGCAAGAATGGAAGATGAGGAAAGATATCTTCATTACACACTATGAAATGAGCCACAAAAAACAAATCAGATCAACTTCTAATAATGTTCATACACCTCTTTGTGTATGAATGATAAAAATTATAGTATTTTATGGTGCTTTAATAGGATTCCGGTATGCATGGTAATGTCTTGTGTGGGCAGAATTTGCCATACTGTTGGAAATGGGGCTTCTCGTGGTGGAGTCAAGAATAAGAATGCTTTCAAGTAAATATTTTAACATTATTGGATCTTCAGGCCTAGAACCTAGAATTGTTAAACCTAACATGCCGTAAATCTTCCAGAGTTGAAGGTCAGCCAGTTTTCAAGCATCCATGAGAAAGCAAATAAATAGAGATGTTGAAGGTCATCTTATTCGCTACTTGGATATGGACTGTCCCAGAGGCAAACCATGCATAAATTCACATGCTGTCTTTAAATGTGTCAGAATGATTCTGACATGGTGTTTTAATTTACTGTGGCTAAGCTGTCTTTCCAAAGTATCTTGGAACGGAGGCTAAGAAAAGAGGGTACTGACACTTCTGTTTTATTTGTGCTGAGTCTTCATTGCTAGTCATTTCCTTCTCTTCATTCACAGAGCAGTGCTGCAGAGCTTGTCTGTAAAAGAACTCAACTGGACTCCACTGCGTTTGATGTTCAGTTCTTCATTTCTGAACATGCTGAAGATCTTTCTCCTAATCAAAGCAAACAACTGCTGAGGCTCTTAAATACCACCCAGAAATCTTTTCAGGAAGTACAGGAGGCAGTAACATCTCAAGTGGAAAGTTTAGAGACTTGGTTACAGACAGCACAAGAGCTGGGTGATCAGAAGGTTTGCCTTTGTGTGTGAATGTGTGCTGAGTGTTTCTGTCTATGGATGAGGAATTTTAATACCAGCATGTAGTATTAAGTGTATTCCTCTCTGAAGTTTTACTCTTGATGATTCTACAGAGATGGTATTGATCAACTTGGTGAATTTTCATTTTAGTCTTTCCTTGGTAACAGTCACAGAAACAGCATGTTAGATTATGGACAGACACAGTTTTGGACACGAGCATCTGTAGAGTCTGAGGTGACCAGGTCTGCGCTTCCTAGCAGTGAGAGAAATTTACTTGAGGCTTCTCACAGGTGTTTGTTTAGCAGCTGTATCAGTAGTTAAATAAAGCAGTGAACTCTTCCAGCTATGGCTGTATTGAGCAGTGAATTTACTATGGCATCATTGCTCATCACTTCTGTCCTGCTGAAGATGTTATTTTCCTTTAATTTGCCAGGTCTTGACCTTTTTTCTAGGCCTTTGTAGTCAAAGAACCAGATTTGCTACCATGGCTTATTTTGACTGAGACAGGTCAGAGGGACAAACATATGAGTAAATCAGTTCTGATCTTTGCAAGTCTAGGCATGGGCACTGGGAAAGCTAGGAGTCCAGTTAGGGCAGTTATGTCTTCAGGCTGGCATGGCTGCAGTTGGCAAACATAAGCAGCCTTTGTAGAGTCAAAGGAGGCTGATAAGATGCTGCAGTGTAACTGCATCTCCTCTTCTCTCATAAAAGCCTTCTTAAGACTCAGAATAATCACCTCAGCCTCCAGTTTATGCATAGTGAAAGGTGTTTTAGCATTTTGAAGACTGTATTGTTTTGCCATTCTAAGAACATTTGTTTCTAACCGTACTTTGTGACAGAAATGTGAAACCGAGTAAAGAAAAGGCACAGATAACTTCTAGGACATAGTAACAATAATGAGTTTGCATGTTTTGTTCTTTTCTGCTGCTTAAAAAGTCAATGTTTCTATTCAGGTAACATATTATACATACCAACAAACACTAACAATCACAACTAATCTCTGTTTTGATATCCTTTTTTCAGAATTAATAGTGTTTATCACAGGCTTCAAGTGGTTAAGAGACTGGATTTTCACTCCTGTCGTTTGGAGATTTCATCTTTCACATATGTGCATGGCCAGACTTCTACTGGGCAATTCCATCAAATACGGTCTCTTTTACTTACAACATACTTGAGGTTTATTATCCATAACTTCTGTATGTTCATCTTGCTCTTTGTACCACTGCTATCATGTTTACAGCATACTTTTAAAATGATTGCTTTGCAATATTGATGTTCAAAGGTAATTCCTATTAGAGTGTCTTTTAGTTCCTGAAGTGAGGATATTTTTGTTTTATTGTTCAATTGTACTTGGCTCTGATATAGGATGTGGCTGAACGGCAGCAGGAATGCAAAGAGAAACTGCAGGAAATCTGTGATTTGCTTACACAAACTGAAAATCGACTCATCGGACAACGAGTGTCCCTTGTTATTGGAGATAGCAAGGCTGAGCTGGAACAATACCAGACCAAACAGGAGGTATGCACAATTCTACTTAGATAAGTTAAGGAAGCCTGAGTGCAGAGGAGAGTGACTAGACTCTTTTATTGAATAACAAGACTTATCATGTGAGAGTAAAATAGATTTGTTTGGCCTACCAAAAGTAAAGGCTTAATGGCATGCATTTAGCCCGCTCCCCACAAATACACTCTAGTATGTGCCAGTGGGAGAAAATGAAATTTTCAGCCTAGGAGACCCTAGAATAGGGAGTATGTACTAGGCATTTTAAGAAGTGCTCTTGGTGCAGCCATGAAATTTGTTACATATTACCTAAGATTATTCCTGTCAGATGTGATAAAATCACACTCATTTATTTTGCTGAAGTAATGTACCCAGCTTTTTAACTGGTTATCAGGCAGTGCTTATTCCTGTTCACAGTAGTTTGAAGAATTTGCTGGAGGCTTTCTTCTTGCCTGAGGCTTTTCATTGCCACATTCTTGTTTTGGTTTGATTTTTTTTTTAGTAGTGTTGCTTGCAGTCTCCTTGGTGTAAGAGAGCCCTCTCAGTTTGCTTGTTTTCCTGTTAAGGCATTGCCTTTCAGCTTTTGCTCTGTCTTGATTGATACTAATTGAGTTTATGATAGTCAAAGGACTGAAGGACCTGATACTCTTCTTCCTTTTCCTAATAGTAGTTTACTGTACTCTAGAGCTCCAGGTCAGGTTTAGTAATCTATCATGGCAGAAATTTCCTTATTCAATTTGCCTCACTTTACTTGTCTCCAAAGTAACAAATCTAATTTTTTGAAGTTCTTATAGTCAGTAGAAAGATACAGACACCCCTGAGGTACCTCTTAATATCACTTACCTATCTTAAGAATTTGTGGCCCACTTGGGGTACTCATGGGACTGAAGACCTGGTATAGGATTTGGTTAATTTTTTTTTCCATCATCTGTTTCTGACTGCCTAGCAGACCAGTTATTATTTGCTGACTGATTTGTGGAGACACCATTGTAGAAGAGTGTCTCAGGAGTGAAATGAGGGCTTAAAAAAGGTATTTTGTGGATTTTACAGAGCTTGCATCCTCAGTGAGCTGTTTGAAAAGGAGCACAGAGATCTTTGTCAGAGAAGAAGAATTGTGTCTTGATACAGTGTCCTCAGGAAAAAACTCACATGCTTGCTGAAGTGCTAAAATAAGCTGCAGATTTAGCTGCCAAGCTATATTCTATAATTGTTGCAAAATATGTAGTGTAGGATGGGAATCAAATATTTTGTCTTGCAGCTTCAAGAGTGTTACACAGCATATAAAGAAAAAGCCTTCGTTATTTCAGTGACTGAGTGACTGTATTCAGCAGCATAATTATTGTTCAAATTAAAGCTCTCCTCAGATAACTGAGAGACAGGGTTTTTTTCATCTGACTCTTATAGGACTAGGCAAACTGCTTTGGATAAACTAAAACTAAACATCTGTTCTCTGTGGAATTTAATTAAATTAAGCATTCTTTAGAAGTGAAATATTATGATTTTACAAGTGAAGACAAATATTCTTACGGCATTTCTGGCCTGAACAAAGCCTGAAAGCTTTCACCTGGGAAAGATGACCACAAGTTTCTGACTTCTGTTCAGTCCCCTTATTCTCTTCAGCTTTCTGTTGAGATGGTAATGTGATGGAATTTGTCAGCAGACTCACTAACTACAGTGTAGCAGATTTACTTTATCTCTTGATACCTAAAAAGTAGTACATATTTTCTTCTGTATACATGGATATACTATATTTGGGCTGCTAAACAAAGGAAAAATGTGGCCTCATTCTGAATAGGTGTGTAAGCCAGCAGGCTTGAAATTTAAGAAAATGACAAATCAAGCTGCAGCAACATTGTCAAATATTGAATTGGTTTTGGTTTTGTAATAATCTTATCTGCAATTTTGTATCTTGTGTAACGTAGCATGTGCTCTCCCAGGTTAGAAAAGACCATTTTGGTGCTTATCCTTAGAACAGAGATAGTTTAAATAAAGGTAATTGGAAAGGTCTAGTCAATAATTTACTTACTCTTATTTTCTTTCTTTTTTTCTCAAAAGGAGATACAAAAAGACATGAGAATGAGTGCCCAGACATTGGCAGAGATTGTGAAAAATACTGAATCCTTCTTGAAAGAGAATGGAGAAAAGTTGTCACAAGAAGACAAGACTATTCTGGAGCAGAAGCTAAATGAAGCTAAGACAAAGTGTTTGCTCCTTAGCCAGAAGGCAGAAGAGTCCAAAAAAGAACTGGATAAAGCGATGACAACAGCAATTAAGCAGGAAACAGAAAAGGTTTTTAGGCAACCACTTTATACCTTTATTCAAGCTTTCTATGTCTCTTACAGAATTCATCTTGCAACTTACTACTGTGTGGTGGATTCACCCTGGCTGGTCACCAGGTGCCCGCCAAAGCTGCTCTATCATTCCGTTGCTCAGCTGGAGAGAGAATATACCAAAAGGCTCATGAGTCGAGATAAGAACAAGGAGAGATCACTCAGCAATTACTGTTATGGGCAAAACAGACTTAATTTGGAGAAATTAACTAATTACTGTCAAATCAGAGGAGGATAATGAGAAAAAAAACCACTCACCCCATCCCTCCCTTCTTCCTGGGCTAACTTTACTTCCAAATTCTCTCCCTTCTCCCTCCCAGTAGCACAGGGGAACTAGAACTAGGGCTTGCGGTCAGTTCATCACACACTGTCTCTATGACTCTTTCCTCCTCAGGAAGCAGACCCCTCAAACTCTTCATCTGCTGTCAGTCGCCCATGGGGTCACAAGTGCTGACTGCAAACCTGCTCCAGTGTTAGCTCCTCCCTCCATGGGGACACAGGTCCTGCTAGGAGCCTGCTCCAGCACAGGCTTACCATGGCGTCACAGCCTCCTTTGGGCATCCCCTGCTCTGGTGTGGGGTCCTCCATGAGCTGCAGGTGGAGATCTGCTCCACCATGATCCTCCATGAGCTGCAGAGGCACAGCTGCCTCACCATGGGCTGCAGGGGAATATCTGCTCTGGCACCTGGAGCACCTCCTGCCCTCGTTCTGCACTGACCTTGGTATCTGCAGAGATGTTCATCTCAGGTTCTCACTCCTCTCTCTGGCTGCAGTTGTGCAATTTTTTGTCCCCTCTTCTTAAACGCAGAGGTGCTACCACCATCACGGATGGGCTCAGTCATAGATAGTGGTGGGTCCGGCTTGTAGCTGGCTGTCATTTGCTCTATTAGACATGGGGGAAGCTTCTCACAGAAGCCAGCCCTGTAGCCCTCCTGCTACCGAAACCTTGCTTTGCAAACTCAATACACATTGATATCCTGTGGAGAGATTTAGTCACCCAAATGAATTATGACTTTATAAACTGTTTGATTGTTCATTTTCTTTATAAAATAAATAGCAACATATATGACAATCAAAATTTTTATTTAATAATTATGTATTTTAAATGGTGTATTTGCATATGATAATTTGTAATGCCTAAAAAAGATTTCTAAACTGAAAGTCTGAAATTTTAATGTAGGTTGCAGCCATAGAACAGCTGGAAGAAAGTAAAAATATGATAGAAAATCTCTTGGATTGGTTATCAAATGTGGATAAAGAAGCAGAGCACTGCCAGAAGTTCAAGCAGGCGATAGAACAGAATGGAACACACTATGAAGAGGGAGATGTGAAGGCTTTGGAAGGAGAGGAGGATGATGTCAATGGTAATCTGCTGGAAATTCAGCAAGACATTGAAACTGAGGTGGATGGACTAGTAAAAAGCACAGAAGATAATCTGAACCAGCAGTATCAGAAAGTCAAGGTACTGTTACTGGGTTTATGCAATGCTTAGGTGCTAAGCGTTTCGGTCCTCATTCAACATGAGTGAATTCAGTCTCATCCTTTCTGTCACAGGCTTTGAGACAGACACTAGGAAGTTTGTGACATACAGTGGTAGGAATTTCAGTAGTTAGAATGTATTGGAATTTATCACTTTTTTTTTGCTATTACTATGGTTGTTTGATGTAAAATAAGAAAGGATGTATTCTGCAAGGTAAATGTTTAGAATCCTAATGGTGAGTCCATTTTTAATTTTTACAGTGAAAAATTAATGCAGGTAAATGAAATGAGAAAAGCAGCAACATAAATTCAGAATCTTTATGTGACTTCCAAAAAAATCTTTGTAATAGCCAAAGATTCAAACCTCTGTGATTCCCTGAGAACACTGGTTGCCAATAGCTGCAAATAAAGGTTTGTTGAAATGACATTCCTTGTAACTTCATGAGTAAATCACTATTTGTACACCTTAGAAGGATGAATTATGTAAAACCACAGTGCAGCATTTCAAAAATGGGTTTTCCAGGTAAGATAATTGGAAGCATTTAAAATAATAAAAGCTCAGTTATATGGGTTTTGTTAACTTACAGTTGAGCAGCAGAGAACTTTTAGGTGTGGTTTGCTGGCCATGTTGATGAAAACAGTTATGCTGATGGCTGATACTTGGATTTTCTTTCTTATGAAAAAAAAAGGGGGGAACAGAAACCTAAGAAAATAAAATCATTTGGTTTTGTGTACATTATGCTTTTACTTCCACTTTTTCAATAGTTCTTTTCTGCGCCTGATGCCTATAGGATACTTGCCTGCTGTACTCATACAAGAAAAGCATACTGGTCTA
This sequence comes from Psilopsiagon aurifrons, assembly GCA_025447955.1. Lineage (NCBI taxonomy): Eukaryota > Metazoa > Chordata > Aves > Psittaciformes > Psittacidae > Psilopsiagon > Psilopsiagon aurifrons. Next base: position 24,277 of record JAOEHY010013705.1, on the reverse strand, counting down.
TTTTAAATGGAAGTAGAAGACCTTCAAGAATGGAGTTTTGATTTTTTTTGTTTTGTTTTTTAATTTATTTAGAATAGGGGTTTTATTTGGCCGGCAGTTCTAGTTCCTATGACTATTTATGAGATTGAAACCATTTACATGCATAGAATGTGTCTTGATTTCCAGTGTCAGAAGGACCGAGTATACTTGATAAGAGTCACTGCTCTTGAAACTGAAAAATCAAGTTAAAATAATTGAATAATAATGTTTGTTTACTCAATATAAGAAAAAATATCTGTATTCTCTTTACTGTTTAGTGCTTTCATTCCTTTTGGTCTGTTTGGCTGAAATGGTAGCTACAATGTATGTAACATGAAACAGAACATTTTTGATTTGGAAAGTTACCTACCTTTGACTGCTTTCTTTGATAAGTCCTATTTTGAGTCAGGGAATTAGGGAAAGTTTGATCACACTAAGCACACGAAGTGTTCTGTAATATACAAATAATTTCTACTAGGAAAAAAATGGAAAATATTGAGAATATCTACTTTTACTGTGCTAGACAGAGTATAGAGGAAAGTGTTTTTGTGATGTATATGTGTCCTAGTATTTTTGAGTTCCAGTGATATTTGAAGATTCCCATTAAGTCATAGGCTGTGTACCTGGCTAAAATTGCCCTTGGATGTTTCATAAAATTTTGAAACTGCACAGCAATATGATGACCAGGAGTCACTCTTTCACTTGAATTTCACAATTTTTTCTTAATAAATAATATGAAAATAAAGAAAGCTTTTTGTCATTTTGATGGACTTTATTTTACTTGTTGTTTCCAAGGGGCTATCCAAGAAGGTGCTGATCATTATTTATTCTTTCTTTTCTCGTAGGCTCAACATGAGAAAATTATTTCACAGCAGCAGGCTATCATAATAGCAACTCAGTCTGCTCAGGCACTGCTTGAGAAACAAGGGCATTACCTTTCTCCTGAAGAAAAAGACAAGATGCAAAGGAACATGAAAGAGCTGAAGGCTCAGTATGAGACTGCTTTAGCTGAATCAGAACGGAAAATGAAATTGACTCGTTCTCTAAGGGAAGAACTTGAGAAATTTGATGCAGACTATAGTGAATTTGAAACATGGCTGCAGCAGGCAGAGCAAGAACTTGACAATTTGGAGGCAGGTGCTTCTGACTTCAGTGGTATTATGGTCAAATTGAAAAGGCAAAAGAGTTTTTCAGAAGATGTTATATCTCACAAAGGTGATTTACGGTATATTACAATTTCTGGGCAAAGAGTTTTAGATGCTGCAAGGTCATGTAGCAAAAGAGATGGTGTGAAGGTTGACAAAGATGGTATTGATACTTCGGCTACATATACTGAAGTGCAGAATAAATTGGATAGTGCTTCAGATCGTTTCAAATCTCTCTATACTAAGGTAAGATTTATTTATACTGAGTAGGAAAGATTACTATAATTTGGAATTTTGTATTAAAAGGGGTTAGCTGATGGAATAAATACTGAGAATTTGTAAATTCTTTGGTTCATAAAGTTAGCTAACAGAACGACATACTTTTTTAGAAGGTTGCTTTAGTCAAGTGCTGGACCGTTTAATGTCTGAATGGATGTTCTAAATTGTGTTGTAAGGGAGAAATGAAATTAGATTTCTCCATTGTTCTTTTCAGCCTTAAACAAACTCTTTGAGTTTGTGACAGAACAGGAGACCTGAGTAACATTTTGCAGTGAAAAAAAATTGTGTTACTTTTAGATGGATAATATTTCTGTAAGTTCCTTGTGAAATTTCCCACAACTGTTTATTTGCTTGTCTTCTTACTAATAAAATCAGTAGAGAGAGAGAGAGAGAGAGAGAGAGACTACACCAAGATTAACATTCAAAATTTCAATTTGATTTTTATCCTGAAATAGTTTGTCCCAGTATGACCTTTGTTGTCAGCACTTGGCTTGCAAGAGCATAGCGATTTGAGGATAGCAGTTCTTTTCCACTGTTCTGCCAGATAAACATTTTATCCTTAACAATCTGAGCTTAGTCTCTAACTGATGGGAAACTAGCAGTGCAAAATCCTCTGTGTACCTTAGTGAAGGAAGATAATCCAGCTGTTTATGCCAGGTGCACATATGGAATCTGTTTGATAGAACTAGACACACATCACCAATGGGTCTTACATGCCAAATTTCCTGCTGTTTTAAGGAAACAAGAAAGTGTTGTTTGACACTGATATTATTCTGCAATTTTAAACTTTCGAGATAATGATGAATTAAACCATTTAAGAGGGAATTGCTGCCACTATCCTTTGACTATGCCATTGCGTAATTTTCTAAGATCATAGTTCAGACTCCTTAGTAGGGCTTCAAGATCCCCTGATACAGTGCTGATCTGCAGCAGTTGCCATCTTTGTATGGGAATTTTCATCACTTTAACGCTATTCTTGCTGAGAAATGTGAATTCTATAAAGACATGGATTTGATCACTTGATTACAAAAACTGTGTAAACCCTGTTCTCAAACAGTTTGTGAAGCAGGATCTCCATTCACGGAAACACATTTTCACTTTTCACTTAGATGAACAGGGAAGCCGAAAGCTTGTATTAACATGTTAGATTTCCTCCAGTTGATTTATTGGATTAGTTTGAGTGTGAATCTAAAGATTTCATCGCAAACTTTTCAGAGAGCTTGTCTTTATGTGCCTAACAGTCCTATGCCATTGGCTTGATTTGTAGTCTCAGATTTGTCAACTCGCCAAATTCTATCCTTTCCGTACAATACATCTAGCACAGACATAATAGACATACTTTAAACATTTGACCATAAATAAGGAGAGCAAGTAGACTTTTCTTACTGAGTCTTGAAAGACTGACTTCTGAAAAGTGAGATCTTCTGCAATTTCTGAGATCTTCCAAGTTGTAAATGAGTTTGCAGTAACTGTTTTGCCTTCTGCAAAAGCTTCTTGCTTTCAATAAATATTTATATTGCTTTCATTTTTAAAGATCTGTATTCACACACGTGCATATGACTTTATGGGCTTATATGTTGAAGGAATCTTAAAGTCAAATGGTTATGAAAATGAGTGCATTCTATGTTTGCCCACCAGATGGAGACCAAGTGCCATATATAAGTATGAAAATACAGTGTATGGAAGGTTCAAACTATAAATATTGAAAGTAACTGTTTATAAATATTATGATTTTATACAATCAGATTTGCTTGCTAAATATCTCCAAAAAGTCTGAAAGAGTTCCACTGACTTTTTTACATGATGATTCACTGTATGTATTTTGGGTCACGCTAACATATAGCACTAATAGGATCTTGGTCAGATGACATTCTTGAGTGACCAAAACAAAGTGTATGTGAAATACTGAGCCATATCACTTTGGATTCACTATGCAGGTAACATATTGATGAGAGCAATATTCTACTGTCTGTAGTTTAATAAACATACATCTATCTTCTGGTTTTGGAAAAAATTCTGCTTTCCACTGGCTACATTTTTGGTGTCAGTGCTGATAAAGAATCTTTTCACTGATGGATCAAAAAATATTGATAATGCTTTTCTATTCTAGTAAAATGGTTAGATTCCAGTTTCTTACCTGCATCAGTGAATTCAACCTAACTCACACTTCAGGAGCACAAACTGGGATGACCTGCTGAGCCTGTCCAGCTGTCATGCTTAAGTTCAGAAATCAGACAGTGGAATGATGATAGGAAAAAAATCATTCAGTATTTCAGGAAGGAAAGTATGACCTTGAGATTGGTATGAAATGCAGCACACATTTTAATGTCTCGGCATTTGCTTGTTTGTTTTCTACTCTTTTAGTGTAGCATCCTTGGAAATAACCTTAAAGACCTGGTGGATAAATACCAGCATTATGAAGATGCATCATCTGGACTTTTGTCAGCTCTCCAGGCCTCTGAAATAACTGTGAACAAACAACTAGCAGAGCCAATTGCAGTGGATCCCAAAAATCTCCAGAGACAACTAGAAGAAACCAAGGTGAAAAGCTTTAAAAAGCAAAAGTACCTCCATCTTACAAGGAACTGCTTTTTGTCTGAAAAGTAGGCTAATCTAATGTAATCCAAGTGGCTGCAGGCCAAATTCTTGCCTTGCATATGGGCATGTAGCTATCATAGTTCTGAAATTCAGCTGTTCAGCGTGTTACCTGAAAAGCACTAGGGTGAAAAAAATGAGAGACCAAGGTGCCATTAGGAGTGATGAAAGCAAGATGTTTTTTAGATCACTTAGCAAAAGATAGGGTGAAACCTGGGAAGTTCTTGAAATAGGAAAGGATTTAGTGTACAGCTTGCAATAGGGTAGTGCTTGGAACAGACTTCCTGATGGAAAAGACTATTTGATGTTTGTTGTCTGTGACATGCTTTTTTATGTTCACTTTTGTGCATTACTGCGTTATGAGAGGGATCTTACTGGATAAGCAGTGTGCTGTGACGAACCTGTTTGCCTCCTCCAGTTGTTTCCAGGGCTATATGCCCTGCAGAGAGTGACTGTAACATAATTTGCACTGCACAGAAAAACAGTATTTGGGGGGTTTTTTCTGCACTACCCCGCACCCTGAGGGAGTAACTCACAACTTCATGCATATCCTAGTGGAGGCAAGACAGGTTGATGATGGAGACTGAAGGTAAAATTCCAGTTAGTCACATAAAATGTAGGTTTACAGAAGGCTTTAGGAACCCAGGTATAAGGTGAGCTACATAAAGTTTCATACGGTCTGTCATCTTTGAACTGAATCTTACATGGTCATGAACACATTCATTCATCTATACTATAGAGAAATGCAAGATTGCTTTTCAGTGAGCAAGGCTGTTAGTTGGGCATTTCCTCACCTCACTGGTTTTGTCTATGCTATGTGGAGTACCAGTGAGGGTCTGGTATGTTTACTGTTGACAAATGATAGCCAGTGGCTCTTGGAAGTGCATGCTTTAACGAATTTCCCTTGCATCTGCCTGAGAAGTAGTTACCTTTACCACACAGTATCTTTCAAACCTGCCATTGGTATTGCCAAACAGTTTGGTGCATGATACGTCAAAGGAGGTAAATCCCAGAGATGTTTTAAGATGTCAAATTGAAAGTGTAAATTTTGAACTCCTGACAGTGGAACAATCTAGGTATATTTGTGCTTTCAAGTGCTAGAAAAGTAGGAGTTACACCAATTACAATTTGAAGCTTCGTTTAAACTTTTTGTTCCTTATGCCAAAGAGAATTATATCCTATATAATGCCAATTTTCATGCAAGTAATACAAAAGGAGTGAGTACTGGGGTTCTTTTATGAGACGCCTACATGGATTACTTGCCGCACAAAAGAATACTCAATGAATATGAGCTTGGAAGAAGGGAGAGGGTACAATGTGTCAAAAGATCCGAAGCATCAGAAAAAACAGGAGGCTGAAGAAAGCCAATTAATGAAAGCAAAACAAAGAGTATTTTAGATGAAGTCAGGTGTTGCAGCTAAGAGCTGTCCCTTGTAGGCAACACATGCAGCTGATAATCCAGCTAGACACAAACCTTGGCACCATGGTGGGATCTAATCTTTTTATAGGGATTAACTGTTCTTCAGTGTGCCTGGCATCAGCTTGCTTGCTTTCTGACAGCATACAAGGTTTACTGGTACTTTTTTTTTGTTTTTTCCCTCTGCAAGTACTCTGTATTTGTCTAGTATAAGGAAAAATTCTTCTCAGGTCTATCTGAGTTATATTGTGTCAAGTGGGTCAAGAAGACCCACTCTGCTATGTTCTGGCATACTGTTGTGCTCTGGATACCAGTGCTGAATGCACTGACATGACTTCTTTGTCCTGGCAGAGCAAATAGGTTTGCCTTCTGAGTCATATGTTCATTGAATTAGTATGTATCAAAAAATAAAAGAGAAATCCCTTCATTTTGGACTTGTATAAAGTAAGAAATCAAAACAAAGATACATAATATGCTGAATTTTCAGATGCCTGAAATAATTTAAAGACTATTGACTCTAAAGTACTTTTATACACTGGGGGAAAGACACTTTCAGAAGTTATTTCAGCCTTCCTGTCTTTCTCTGTTGACTTTGGTGTGGGTGACTGTTGGCCTAGTCTCTAAACCTGTGTTCCTTGGTTAGATGGACAAACCTAGGCACAATCCAGTGATGCTGGCCCCAGGAGATTCCTAAACTGTGAAGTCAATAATTTTGTTTCAATCTATTGCTGTTTACACTACGATGTCAGCCTGATCCTTTGTCAATGCAAGTGGCATTGAACATGTGACTACTGCAGATGACTGTGTGTTTCCACACCTCCCCCCCCTCCCCTGACTGTAGTCTAATGCTGAGTTGAAACATACATTTATTTTTCTTCTGGATAGTATATGAGTCTATACAAGTGGTTTTAAAAGCAATTAATCAAAAGACACATTTCAAAGTTACATGCAAGAAATCAGTTGAGTCAGAGAAGTACTGTACAACAGGAGATGAAAAAGATGATGAATAAACTAAAAAGAGGGGCAGAAAGTCAACAGCAATCATAAGCACTGGTGAAGATTCTTCTTGGAAGAGGTCACAAGTTGAGTTAGTTTATTCCCAGCACTAAGTGTAAGTTGTATGGTGTATCTTAAGCCTTGCAAATGTATCTGCTAGCTCTACTGAAAAGTATAACTGATAATTGTGGAATTTTGTAGGTTCTTCAGGGACAAGTTTCAAACCACCAAATTGCTGTAGAAAAACTGAAAAAAGCTGCTGAAGTGTTACTGGATACAAGGGGAGAATTGATGCCAGACAAAGATGAGATTCAGAAAACACTGGGTAAAATGTTTGCTTTTCTTAATACCTCTTTTTATCACCTGTGTCTGCATGCAGGTACTGGAAGTGACAAAATACAGCGTTTTAACATTCTTGTGTCATTGTTCAAGTCCATGTTTTGCTGAGTTATAAGCTGTTACAACACAGTAACTTCATTGTTGGTCTGTCTCCTACATTGATCCATGTGATTTTCACTTAAAAGCTGAAATTTCATTTTTACACCCTCTTGCCTCCATCCACTCCCCCCCTCCCCAAAATAGGGCTTATGTTTAATTCTCATGCTATTATGTTTAATTGGCATGATGGGCATGCCAAACAGAGGTAGTTACTTGCTGAGGATCATAAATTCTCCAGAGGGAAGTAGCATGGTAAGGTTCAAGGAACTAACTCCAATTTTATATTTCCAACTAATTATTTGGAGTTTTCTTAGACAAGGAGCTATTTCCTTCTGACTTCAAGAAGCTGTCTGTGATGGGCTTGATCTTGGCTGGCTGTGAGATGCCCACCCAGCTACTCTCTCACTGCTGTTGCTCAATAGGATGGGGGTAGAAAATAAGATGGAAAAGCCCATAGGTTGAGATGAAGGCAAGGGAGATCATTTACCAATTGCAAGTCATGAGCAAAACAGAGTTGACTTGGTGAAAATTAAATTTTATCTATTGACAAATAAGATGTGTTTCAATAGTGAGAAACAATGACCCATTAAAGCAACACCTTCCTCCCACCTGCCTTTTTTTTCCAGGCTCACCATCACTCCTTTTTTCCCAGCTACTCCTACCTCCTCCCTGACAAACAGCGCAGGCTGGATGAGGAATGGGGGTCATTGTGGTCAGCCCAGTAACAGTGCCTCACACATTTCACCTGCTCTACCGTAGGTCCTCTCTATGGGCTGAAATCTTTCAGGATAATCATGCCCCAGTTTGGGCTCTCTACGTGCTGCAATTCTTTCAGGGAATATCCACCTTCTCCAGCACAGGGTCCTCCTTGTGCTGCAGTGGGGTTATATGCTTCAGCGTAGTCATCCACAGGCTTCAGGGGAATCTCTGCTACTGGAACATATTTTCCCTCTCTTTCTTGTCTAACCTTGATGTCTGCAGGGCTGCTTTTCACACTTTCTTTTCCCTTAATTCTCAGTCCCAGGCAGCACTTTCCTTTTTCTTAAATACATTTTCTGAGAGGCACCGCCAGCTTGGCTGAGGAGCTTTGCTCTGCTCTGTGGTGGGTCAGTTGGAGCTGTCTGGAACCACTTGTGTCTATCTTAGGGTAGCCCCATGCCTCTTCTCATGGAGGCCCAAAACCTTGCCACCTACACCCAATGCGCTTTCCTGTCAGTTGTGAGAAGCAGCACAGCATGACATTCACCAGTCTCTGAAGTTTGAAGGCTCTCTATGTGTGTCCCACAATTTGTCTCTTACTGGAATTCCATAAGTCAATTGCAGAGCAACAAAAGGAAACAAGCATGGGCTTGCCTCTTTGAAGCTGTTGATGAAATTTCATGGGAGATACATGGAACTTGTAACTTTCAGAGGCATATTCCAAAGTGTTGAAGGTCTAATGAAGAACCGTCTAGAAGAACCTTGCAGCTCTAAAAATAACATAAGAGACATAACTGTAGCAGAGCTGTCTTACCCTACTGTATTTCTTGAGAACAGCCAACATCTGTCAAAAGCTAGATCTGCATGGGAACCAGCTTCTAAAAGCCGGGAAGTACAGCTGTAAGCTGCTTCTTCATTTACCTTCTCCTGTGGGCTTCTTGGCTCTATTTGAAGATTTTGATCTTTGCTTGTATGTTTTTTTTCTGAATGAAGCTGCTGCTTTTGCTTCGTCCTGATATTGGCAATATTTGACTCACACCTCATAAGAACTTGTGAAACGAGTTAAAAGCTTAGCTTTACTATAGGAAAACATTTAAATATATCTTTTCTTTATCAGATGATATTGTGGAGAGGTATGACAATTTATCCAAATCAGTGAATGAAAGGAATGAGAAGCTCCAAATAACACTGACACGATCCCTAAGTGTGCAGGATGGCTTGGATGAAATGCTGGATTGGATGGAAGGAGTTGAAAAGAGTCTTGAAGAACAAGATCAAGTGCCTTTGAATTCTGCTGCTATTCAGGATATTATTAGTAAAAGCATTGTAAGTAGCATTTTTTGAAAAAAGAAGCATTTGATAATTCAGAATTCAAGAAAGAATTGAAATCTTAGTTTAGCACCTATAGCAGATTCCAAATACTTAATAAAGAGGACTGTTTTGTGAAGTGAAACTGTGCATAAGGATTTTTGTACCTGAAATACATCTGCACTGGTGATCTCGCTGTGCAGATTTGTTGCTTCCTATGGTGGACCAGTTTCAATTCTTAAAATTTAGTTATAAGCAATACAAAGTAGTTCTTGTTTGTTTCAGATGCTAGAACAAGACATTGCGGGCCGCCAAAGCAGTATAAACACCATGAATGAAAAAGTTAAGAAGTTCACAGAAACGTCAGATCCATCCACTGCATCCACACTGCAAGCTAAAATGAGTGAACTTTCAGGACGATTTTCTGAAGCAAGTAACAGGCATAAAGAGAAGCTTATGAAAATGGAGGCATTGAAGACTAAAGTGGAGTTATTTGAAGGTCTGTCAGAGAAACTTCAGTCATTTATAGATGAGAAAAACCAGGCACTCAGTGAGACAGAGGCACCAAGAAAGGATGTTAGTGAAGTGTCTCAATATATGCAGGTACTATAACATTCCATTTGTATATGTTGTGCATTTCTAGTTTAACTCATATAAGTGATTGGATAATGAATGAAGCATGCTTGTTTCCCAACTTTGATTGGTTAGCTAAAATCAAGAATTCAGTTTTGAACAAGTGATTGTAAAGTCTAATATGGAGAATGTAATTCTGTTTTGCAGGAAGCTAGTGTAGAATTGGCACAACATAAGAAGGATCTAGAAGTTTTGCAACAGCTTCTTGAAGAACTTTCATTACATGCTCTTCCTGGAGATAAAGCATTGGTATTAGAAAAAGTAACTGCTTTGTCAAAGAAGTTCAGGGAGGTAGAGGAGACTGTAAAGGAAAAGTAAGTTGAATAATGAAAGTGTTTCCACTTTGGCTAATAATACAGTGTGAAAGTTGTGATGACTGCTGTCTTCTCGCATGCAATCTCAAGAGACTGCAGTTAACCACTTAGTACGAGAGCTTTCTAATTTAAAAACAAAGCAAGATTCTGTATGGATATGCCTCTGTAATTAGTCTCTCTCGTCCAAGAGCTCTAATGTGGGCTGTAAAGACAAGTGCTGTTTAAATTTTGTGACATTGACTGGAGTCCTGTCAGATCCAAGAAAACCCTAATTCCCCACTTCTCTGATAGAAAATAAATTGCTGCTTGTGCAAAGTGCTTTAGAGTACTGTTTAGAATCAGGCAGCTGGAGAAATTATTAGAGCTTCCATATAAACTTCCTGTACAGCAAGACTAGATTTTCCACATTCTGCTCATATGCATAAAATTAGCTTTTGTGACTCTTTGAATTTGGGAATAGTAATATCAGATTGATAATATCTGTTGGGTTGATTATCAGAAGGAACATTGTCATTCCTTTATTTGTCTGTAATTGTCTAGAGAAGAGGATGTATCATCTTGTCAGAAGCAAATGGATACTTTTGAGCTCCTTGTAGAATCATTGAAGAAATGGATAAAAGAGACAACAGAACGAATTCCAGCAGCGCAACCCTCTCTGAATACAGAGGAATTAAAGAAACCTTTGGAAGATACATTGGTAAGACATTGTAGAGGAAAAGTGAGATACAGCTGAAGGAAATAGGGCATCTATTAGTACAGAAAAGTACAGACTCAAGTTGTAAGCAGTCACAGTGATTGGGACAAAGGAGCTTGCTGTCTGCATTTATGTTCCCATTTCCTTTGCGTGTTTGGATATACTTCAGGGGACTTCCTAGTAGCAATGTTGTTTCTTTCTCTATACTAAACCTTTTAAGTCTGAAATCAGTTTTGTAATGAACAAATTACTGTCTTTCTTAACCAGAATTTAAAAGACGAATGGACATCAAAAGCACCTGAACTGCAGAAAATGAATAGTAGAGGAACATTGCTGTGTAATCTAATTACTGCTGTGACTTCTCCTGCCAAACTGAGAGCAGTTGCAAAGTCAGGTATGCACCTTTACCTCACTCCAGAAAACTTCTGATGGTGAGAAATGGACTTACTGTGAGTAACGTTCAGTGCTTCACATACCCACAAGTAGGAGAAATACAAACCCTGCTTTTGCAAACACTGCACACTATTGCTGCCACAGAGGTACCTCCTAGTGGCCTCAAGGCTATTCTTTGTGACATCAAAGAAGCATATAAAGGTTTACAGAGTCATGGACTTTTTGTTAGAAGGGTGATGAGAACATGTTTTATCAAAAAAGTGAGCCTACTCATCCTGATACGATAGCACAATTAATGCCAGTTAATGATTAGTGGAAACAACAGCATGAAAAAGAATCAGCTCCATATCTCAGCATGATTTTTCTGGGCCAAAATATATGTCCAGGTTGGAGCTTCAACTAAATCATTTTTACTGGTAATCTGATTTTATAGAGAGCAAATCCATTTCCATGATTTTCTGTACTCTGCTGTTTAAATGTTAATTTATTTTACATAAACCAGTAATTCTGCTAAGTATTATTCAAGCCATAGTTCAAGGCATGTGGTACCTAAGGTGTTTTAATGGCCATAAGCACATTTTCAGTCAGTTCTTGAACTAGGTCTGGAAACAAGTTCAAGTGTGTTGGCCTTCACTGGTCATCTGCAAAAGACTGGGAAGCTAGGGACTGCCAGAGGATACCTATTTGGCAAGAGTAGAACACTTTTTCAGATCTCTTTGTGGTAACTGTCTCTGGTTTCATTCTTGTTTGAATTTTAAGTAAAAAACATTTGAAGAACATTTTTGAATCTTATATGGGATATTGGGCCTCCTTCCTTGGCCCCTTTCTCTATTCCTTTGTATCCAGATAGAAAAATAATGGAATAACTAGCATATGAGAGCAGCTGTAATCCTCCAGATGAGAGAGTATTTGCCCTCTTGGACAAGAGTTGTACTGTGTATCACATAAATATTGGAGTCCAGCTAACAGAGCATGAAGATTTATAAGGCTCTGGCTGGGGCCTGTGACTTCTGTAATCTGGTTTGTTTTCTCTTGCCATCCTCCAGCTGCCTCTAATGCAGTCCTCACTGTCCAGCTGGTACTGGGGGGTGGATGCCTTTTCCAAGCCAACCATTAATCTTTCCCTGTCAATTGCTCATCTGGGAATACATACATGCAGTGGAGCAGGAAGTGATTCTCCTTGCAGTTTTCTGTAGCTTGACCATTGTCCCAGCTCTGTGATCTGGTAGCATTTTACAAAGCCCATGTAGCCTTGGATCCAGAGGCGTTGAAAGTGTGTTTAACAAGTAGGGCTTAGCTGGGTGAGTAGCTGCCTCCAAGTGATAGTAATGACTCTACATTGCAATCCCTGTTATGTGCTTATGACAAAATAGCAAGATATTTGTCCAGTTGGTAGCAGTGCTTCTAAACCAGCCATTAACCTACCACTGCCAAGTCCACCTCATGTTCCTGCACGCCACATCTACATGTCTTTGAAATACTTCCAGAGGTGGTGTCTCAGCCACCTCCTTGGTGGGTGCAGGTATCCTGAGTAAGCAGTGCCTTTGGGTGTGGTGTCTGTAGTGACCACTTTTATGCTGCTTTGCTGTGTAATGTTTAGTGCTCTCCTCAGAGTCTGTGTTTGCCAGCTAGCCCTTTCACAGGCCATACCCATACCAGAGGCCATATCCAAAGATGGCTGGGTAAAATCTTGTTCTCAATAGGCAGTAGGGAAGAGGTTCCTTTTGGAGAGAGGAAGGAAGTGATGTTATCCATATGGATGTGATTAAGCATCATAGTTAGACCTTTGTCTACTATAGTAATTTATTTAGCAGAGTATTGTGAGAGCTAAGACTGCCAATATATCATGCATGTGTGCATAGTTACGTGTGCATCCATGTGCACACCCATCCACTATGCACATGCTGTGCATATGTGGTACCTCTTACATTACTAGATGACTGGAGCAGCTTTAAACGTAGAACAACCTTAAAATATTTAAAGGCTAAAAAAAAATGATTATTACAAGGTTAGCATTCAGATATATCTTTAGTATTGTAATGACAGCTATGTGTCACACTGTTTTGAAGAGGAAATGCAGAGCTGGGGTTTTGGTGGGAAGAGGTCCAAGTAAGCATGGTGTTTCATCTCTCTTAATCCACAGGTGGCACAATGTTAAATGGTGATGGAGGAGCTCCAGGAACTCAGGATTTCCTGAAAAATAAAGGTCAGTAAAAATTTCAGTATGTGATAAAGAAATGTACTTGCCAGTTACTGTTAAGTATTTAAGTATATTTTTTAAATATTGTACGTGAATCTGCTTGTAGCAGTCACTAGTAGACCGCAAATTCACATTACCATAGTGTAAGGCAACTGTATTCACTAAGGCATGATACTGACACGAATTGTAAAACTACCTTCAGTATTTTCTTTGAAGACAGATCACATCTGGCTGTGTTTTCTGAATCAATATGCACTTCTATGAATGTGTACAGGGATAGCTGTTTTAATGTAACACATGGCTTTGGAGAAAATTCTGGTGTGTGTGTGTATATGGTTTGAAACTTCTTAGCACCCACCAGTGTTCACAGCACTCACATGCACAAACATACAAAGACACCCATTTTACTTACATTTTTATCACTGTTTGTGACCAACCCTTTTACAGAAACAAAGGAATTGACACAGGCACTTTATATGTGCTTATGCATACCACATCCCGAGTCTGCAGTGTCTGCTCTCCTAAACTATAGTCTACTTAGTACACCACCTGCCTGCTGTGCTCTGTCAGTGATAAAACACATTTATAATGATATATGAATGGTGAGCAAAAAGTAATTGCAGCAGTGTTAGGCTGTCGTGTAACTATCTAAACTGCAGTCCAGTAAGTTCAACTTTTTGACGTGGAATTGTTGCTTGAAATACTAAAATAACAATGGGTAGAAAGATTGAAAGGTGTTTGTTTACCTGAAGCTCTTACAACTAGGAGGTGTATTCAGATGTGGTGTTACCACTTTTAGAGTGAATTGGAAATATAATTTTGAACATGTTCAGTAACTTCTAATTTGGGGACTATTAGCTATTGCAACTCAGAGCATTGTTTAGAAGTTCTTGAAGTCTAAGTTTTGTTTGAAGGGCTTGTAACCTCTATCACAGTCTTTGTGCATCTTTCCTTTTACAGAACTGACAACTGTTCAACAAGCCATGTCTGCTGTAAATCACAGTTATGAAGATTTGGGAGTTTTATTGAAGGAAAAGATTTCAGAACTAGAAAGTATGCTTTCAAAAATGCAGAATATTCAGGAAGAGTCCACATCAATGATGCAGTGGTTGCAAAAAATGGACAAAACTGCATCAGATTGGGAAGCTGCTCCAACTGATAGTGAAACGGTTAAAGCCCAAGTTGAGCAACATAAGGTGCTTTGTGCCTTTAAAAAATACTCTTTCTTGCAGTTACTGGGCAAATTGTATTCAAATAACTAATATCTCAGCTTAGCTTAATGTTGCAGAGGGTATTTAAATGATCCCAGTAAGCATGCCACTCATTCTTAGAGCAAATCTGGCAAAATGTGTTAGTGGAGTAAAAGGAGCACTGTGTCAGAGAGGAGTCATGCAAGTCAGAAAATAATAATTTTGGTGGCCAATTTAAATAGGTGAGGCTGTATTGATTATGCAATAAACTTTTTTGATCTCTTCAGTGGTTTAGAGATATATACTGGGTTGCTTGTGAGATCTGAAGGGCTGTATCTATCCAAAAGCTGTTTCTGCAGCTGCTCGTTCACTGACACTCCACAGACCTCCCAGTCGCTGCAGCTGTAGTGGCTTATGTCTGTTCCAAGGCAGTGTTTCTCTTCAGCAGCCATGTTATGCTTGTTAAGTTATATAGCTGCACAATAGTCTCCTCCCTGCTTTTTAACTGATAGAAGAAAACCACTGAATCAGCAGTAAGCTTCTGTCCTGTTTCAGCATTGGAGACTTGCTTTTCTAGCAATGAAGTACAATATTTACACATATAAAGGCTCATCTGTAAAGAGTAATGTAAAGGATAGAGAAAATTTTTTCCTTGCCTGTGATTGTGGGTAAACAAGGCCAGAATTTGCTTCAACTGAGGTTCTTCTTTTATATTTTGAGGGGTCACCCTTAAAAAGTAAACTGAACAGCTACCAACTTTCCTCAGAGTTGGATTACTTTCAGGCCTAAAACTTAGACTGGATGTGGAAGAAAGCTAGATCATTATTTTTCAACAGAGAATGTGCAAAGCTGACATAACCATCTTACCCCTGGTGTAGTAGTAGAAAAGTGTTCACAGTTGGAAAACTGAGTGTGTGCTCAGGCAAAGGTCATCCTTCTGAAGCAGCTGGACCTTTTACTAGTTTCTAAATCATACACAGTTTGTTCAGTGTTTCTTTTAGTAGGTTTTTGGTAATTAAAATGCAGCTCCACAGGGCAAGCTTTGTTACTTAAAAATATTCATATAAGAGCCCTTTGCGAGGCACTGTTCATTTCTTTCTTCAAGAGCAGCATGAATTAGGAAACGTTGGGGCATCTCAGTCACTTTAATCTATGGTGGTCATTAACTATAGTTCTAGATGAACTACAAGAAGCAGTGTATCTGTAGTAGCAGAACTTCCACTGAGGTAAATGAGGCCACACCATACTCCTCTCTGCTGGTGCTAGCTGAGTTATTTCTGCTGTGAGCTGTACTGTGTGTTACTCAGTTTGTCTTTTGTACAAGAAAGGAATCCAAGTATAAGTGAATGTGATGAGACCTAGTAGATCTTATTTATTTGAATTCTTCTAATTCTGTTATTTGTTCAAATTAAACAATAATTGTTATTACTACTGTAGTTTAAATCTGTCAGATTTTGTCTCCCAAAAAAACCCTGACCAGCAACATATGCTATTATAAAGTGCTTTGAGAATCATAGCAGAAAAGTAGTGTGTGTTAGATACTTATTATGTTCATACTTAGCATCTCAGTATTATAGACTTCAGACTTTACATTTACTTTTCTTCTTTAGTCTTTTATTTATTTACTTATTGTATCACTTGAATTTGCAGCTTTTTGAAACTGAATTGAAGCAAAGTGCAAATAAAGTGCAGGAACTGAAGGACAAAGTGACAGAGCTGTTGGAGAAGAACCCCAACTCTCCTGAGGTGCCCAAGTGGAGGCAAACTTTGGATAAAATAGGTACTTCAGTAAAGCTGTATTATAGCTCAGACTGATTCAGAAATTGGTTCATTCTGAGTTTTTTAATGTATTAGCAATCACTACTATTTTTAATCATAGAATCATACAATCATAGAATAGTTAGGGTTGGAAAGGACCTTATGATCAGCTAGTTCTAGCCCCCATGCCATGGGCAGGAAGACCTCCCACTAAACCATATCACCCAAGGCTATGTCCAACCTGGCCTTGAATGAAGAGCCTCTCCCCAGCATCCCTATAGGCCCCCTGCAGATATTGGAATGTCTTACTCTCTCCTTAATTTTTAGGGAAATAACTCCCTTTATAAGAGTGTAGATCTGGAGTAATTACACGTGTCCATGGTTTTGAATTTATACTGCAATTGTGAAATGCTATAGGTTGATGCCCTGTTTGAGAGGGCTTTATCTTTTTTGAACAGTGTGCAGCTAAAACTCAACTGGCCAGTTACTGCTTGAGATACATGTTTCTTGTAAAGAGCAGTTTGAGTTCTTGGTAATGCTCTTTTGCATGCTTTTTTCCCATGCACTGGTGGCTTCGCTCATTTTGTGATTTTAGTGGCTTTTTGCTGTTTTCTAAAATTGATTCCATAAATTTTGCCCTAAAAAATGGAAATTGCCATTTTTGGACAATAGATTTTGAGACACTGCTGTGCATAATCATCATGAACTTCTAAAAATTCTTCTTGGGTTTGTAATATTTTAAATAAATATTAGGTCAGTCTTGTTTCATACTGAAAAGCATTTCTATAGCTACACCAAGAATAATTTTAAAGCTGAGAATTTTTGCAACCTCTCCTGTTTGTAAGTGAAACTCTGACAAGTTTAAGCAGCAGGTAAGGTCTCCAACAGAACTTGAGTAGTGTTGAAAGGGAATTATAGCATAAACAGAGGTCAAAGACAGTGAAGTAGCAAAAAAACCCTGGAAAAAACAGGTGAAATTCAGGGACAGTGGGACTTACCAAAAGATCAAGGCTGAATGAGCAAGCCCTGACAGTATCACAGGGGAAATGGGGAAGTTACAAGACCATCGATTGGCCTAGGTGTGAACCTAACCTCACACAGCACTTTTGAAATAGGCGTATGCAGAACTATTCTCATTGCCTGTCACTAGATACCTGGTTTAGATGTCTAAATGAAGCATGTCTAATCTCCACAGGCTCCTAATACAGGCATTTGAAAGAGGTGTGCTCTTTCAGAGGGCTGCTCAGAGTAGAAGCTTATATTAGGGCTTCTGCTTACCCTTGTAAAGGTGTCTGCTTCTTTTCACTGAATAAGCAGAAAGATTTGTCTGTCTAAATCAGGCATCTAAGTTATGACTGAGTACAGCCCTTTGGCTTTTACATCATTTGATACCAACGTCTGAATTTGGTGGTATTTCATTTTGTAATATTCTAATCCCATTTTATTACACGTTGAATTTATTGCTCTAAAAGTTCCACATGTGGCTGTGCTAAACTGCAGACCTTCATCGGAGTGTATATGGATCTGACTGTTAAAAGATGCATTTGCTGAGTCACTGCAATAAGGCATCTGGAGTTAATCAGCAAGAAGCCTTATTAGAGAGCTCTGTTTATGTTTTATATCTAGTCTGCTGTCTGACAACCCATCTGCTAGAACGTGCATGCAATATGTTAACATTATTGTTGTTAGATTCCAAATGGAAAGAACTCAATCAAGTTGCATTTGAAAGACAACAAAAACTGGAGGAGTCTTCAAATTACCTGACCCAGTTCCAGACAGCAGAAACTCAGCTCAAACACTGGCTTGTGGAAAAGGAGCTAATGGTCAGTGTGCTGGGACCACTATCAATTGATCCAAATATGCTCAATACACAAAAGCAACAGGTTCAGGTGAGTAGTGCCAGCATTCATTATTGACTTAAGTTTCTTCTTCTTTTTTGCTACTAGTGAAGTACTGATTTACATCTGGATAGAGTACAGTAAAGCTAGTATGAGACATTACATTTTTTATCAGCAAATACCAGCTTAAGTCCTACTTGACTTCAGCAATGACAAGAAAAAACTATCGTAAGAGTGAAGAGACGTCAGAACAGCTAAAGGAGATACTGATCTTCTGATACAAATTTTTTGTTTTGCCCATACTGTAGTTTCTCTGTAGTCAAATGAAAATGTTCCTTTGAAGTTTTATTAATTTGACTGTATATGTTACAATTTATGGTCAGTCTTCATATACAGTCAGTGCTGTAGAACTAACTACCTTCTTGAGATTTTATTCACTTGATTATGCCAGTAGCTAATAAAACTATGAAGGCAAGTGAAATGCAGTACTGTGAGTAGATATTGAGCCAAGAGTGTGAAAGACTAACAGTATAGTGAAAAAGTTGAATAGTTTACTTACAGAAATACAGCCAACTGCAGACAAAAGAAAGTGGACAAAGATGCAGAAACTAGAAATGTTAATTTCAAACATTTATATTGCTGCCAGTTATTTTAAACTGTGATAAGAAACAACATTTTTCTTTTTAAAAAATATGATTAAAGCTGGCGTACCAATATTGATTAAAATGAAGCATTTGAAACATGAACTCTGTGTGTGAAATGAACTAACACTGTATGAAAATGACTTAATATTGGTTTCTAAGTGCTTCAAAAGTCTTGACAGCTGGCATGAAACTTTTGTGTATCACTTAACAGTCCTTGAGAGTTAAGTCTAACTGACTGAGGAAGAAAGGGTTTGGAATGTTGTGTAAAATAAAACCATGATATTTGTCCGTTCTTCTGCAAGCACTGTGACTTACTGACTAAAAATAAAAAACACTGGAAAGCAGTGGCATAAACTTTAAAGTTCTTACAGTGCACATTCAGTCATTTTGTGAATTATGCAAATTTCCACTGTGCTGTAATAGTACATTGCAGCATAAAGTCAGAATATGCTTTCTTTGAAGTTCTATCTTAAGACAAGTATCGAAACTAGGAAGGAAGGCACTGCTTGAAACTAAATAGCAATTATTTTACTTGGTACGGTTACTAAATTACTGTAATCTTAACAGAATTAATTGTTTACCTTTATCTGCTGATTGAATTTCCATTAGATGGTATGTAAATGAACCTCATTTTTTTCTGGTTCTTTGATGTAAATGCTTGGAAACAAAAGTTTATGTGTAGGAGGTGAAATTATTTCACTGGCTTTTAAATTTGGGGATTGATTACACAATAAGAGAGCCTAGCTACTTCAAATTCTACATGATTTTTGTCAGGAGCACTTTGCTTCTTTTTTTCATGAAGCTAAATGCTTTTTTAAATTTTTCTTTTTTCCCAGATTCTGCTCAAAGAGTTTGACACCAGAAAGCCACAATACGAGCAATTAACTATGGCTGGTGAAGGGATTCTGAAGAGACCTGGTGAACATCCACCCTCCCATGAAATTGTAAAAGAGCAACTGACAGCTGTGGCGCAAAAATGGGACAGCCTAACTGGCCAACTGAGGAACAGATGTGACCGAATTGACCAGGCCATTGTGAAAAGTACAGAGTATCAAAGCCTACTCAGAAGTCTGTCTGATAAGCTAAGGGCCTTGGATAGCAAACTAAGCAGCAGCCTGGCTGTGAGTACACAACCTGATGCTGTGAAACAACAGCTGGAAGTTGCTAGAGAAATGAAGGAGGAAATAGAACAGGAAATGAAGACTATAAATGCAGCTCAAGCTCTTTGTGAAGAGCTGTCAACACTGGTTGGAGAAGAG
This sequence comes from Psilopsiagon aurifrons, assembly GCA_025447955.1. Classification (NCBI taxonomy): domain Eukaryota; kingdom Metazoa; phylum Chordata; class Aves; order Psittaciformes; family Psittacidae; genus Psilopsiagon; species Psilopsiagon aurifrons. The sequence continues at coordinate 4,459 of JAOEHY010013705.1, read as the reverse complement.
TATTTGAAAGCCGAACTTACAAGACAGCTAGATGGCCTCTTAAAATCATTTAAGGATATTGAGCAAAAAGCAGGTTAGTATTTATTTAAATAGAAATAGTAACTAAGGCATAAACTAAAGCATCACTTTACACAGATGTTGAGTGCTGTGCCTAATGACAGTTCTTTATCAACATCCAAGCAGTTGTACATTAGAATTTAAGGAGAGTGCCCTTAGCTTGAAAAGGTGAAAGCAATACTTAGGATCTCTAGTGAACAGTTTGGAAGAGAATCTGAAGCACAATAGCAGGGCTGCTTTTCTCATCTCTTCCTTCAGGTTCATTCTTCACTGAATTAGAATACCAAAAGAGGATTCTGTTCATTGAGCTACCTAACTGCGTAGGTGCGGAGTGTAAGCCAAAATCATAATTTGGGGGCAAGGACTAGTTAAAGGCTTGCTGAAATGCAGTGGTAATTGTACAAAACTACCTGTGACAGAAGGAGACTGGTGATAGAAAGCCTTCTCTGTGAACAGAAGCAGTGAGCAAGTAATACACTGCAAGCAGTATTGTACTTTGTTCTCCCTAACAGCCTCAGTTTTAGCTTTTCAATTTCCTCTGGTCACAAGGAGCTTCAAAGGATCTCTCTAAGAACATGTATTGCCTGCAGGACATGAATTAGACACTGTTAGGCCAGATTACTTCATATTCCCTGTACTTATACTTCATAATACCATGAAACATGACTGTGTGTTTTTTACCCCCAAAGTCTGCCTGGACCTGATTCATGTAGGCACAGACTGGCTAAACTTACCTCGTTAGATTCATGTCCAAATGCCTTCACTGCTCTGCTGTAGTACAGGCACATGTCTGTCCCTTGCAAGAAACTTGGTTGACTTGGTTGTCTTCCAGTCGAACACCATATACTAAGGACCAGCTTTCCTTATATTAATGATCATTCATAATAGAATCAAAATTAATTATTATTTCTTCACTGAATACTAGCAGGCTCTGAGAATGAACCTCTGTGCTGTCTTCTCTTTCGTAGATAACCATGTTCAGCAGCTTCAGTCGGCGTATGCCGCTTCTCATCAGTTCCAGCAAATGTCTAAGGACTTTCAGGCTTGGTTAGGCAAAAAGAAAGAAGAGTTGAACCAGGCTCGTCCTGTATCTGCCAAACTTGATGTCTTGCAATCACTAGTGGAAGAACAGAAAGATTTTAAGAAGACCATGACCAATCAGATTAGTTCATATGAAAGAATTGTTGCAGAAGGAGAACATATCTTACAGAAGACTCAAGGAGCTGACAAAGCAGCATTACAATCCCAAATTGCTACACTCAGAAGTAACTGGGATGAAATTAATAAGCAGGTAAAAGAAAGACAAGATAAATTAACAGATTGTCTGGAGAAAGCCCTCAAATACAAGCACCATGTGGAAATTCTGCAGCCGTGGATAGAGAAGTGCCAAAGCAACCTGTGTGAATTAAAAGTTGGCATAAACCCTGCCGAAATAGAGAATTCTGTTATTCAGGTGAGGGCCTGGCAGAAGGACCTGGATAAACACCACGGGACAGTGGAGCTATTAAATAATACTGCTGAAAATTTGCTCAGTGCAAGTGAAACAGATAAAGAAATTATTCAGGAGGAAACTAAGGTGCTGAATCAGAAAGTGAATGTGGTCACAGAACAGTTACATAAGAAGAGAGAGTGCTTGGAAAATATGGCACAAAGGCTGAAAGAATTTCAGGAATCCTCCAGGGAAACTGAAAAACAACTTAAAAGTGCCAAAGAACATCTGGAAGCTCACGACTCACTTGGACCTCAGTCATTTAGTAACAAACACCTGACAATGATGCAGGCCCAGCAGAAAGCCTTGCAGGCTTTAAAGCCTCATGTTGATTTAACAAAAAAGCTTGCCCAGGACCTGGTGGTAGAAGCATCCGATTCAGCAGGTGTTACCAACCTTTTGCTCCAGGCTGAATCTTTGGAACGAGAATACACTGCTGTGAACCAGCAGGTTGAAGAAAGGTGCTCCTTCTTAGAGACAAAACTTCAGGGAATTGGCCATTTTCAAAACAGCATCCGAGAGATGTTCTCTCAGTTTGCAGAATTTGATGATGAACTTGACAGCATGGCCGCAGTGGGGAGAGATCTCAAGGTACTGCAATCACAGAGAGAGGACATAAAATGTTTCCTGGAAAAGCTGGAGGATCTTATCTTGAATACTGAAAATGCCAATAAAAACTGTAAAATTATGCTAGCCACAGAAGCTGAAGCTTCTCCTGATCTTGTTGGTATAAAAAGAGACTTGGAAGCTTTAAATAAACAGTGCAACAAGTTACTAGACAGAGCAAAAGCCAGGGAAAATCAAGTGGAGGGTACTATTGGCCGTGTGGAGGAGTTTTACAGTAAGCTAAAACAATTTTCCAGTATGCTTCAGAGAGCTGAAGAGCATGAAGAGTCACAAGGTCCTGTTGGAATGGAAACAGAGACTATCAATCAGCAATTGAATACGTTCAAGGTAGGAAATTTTTTTTCTTGCCACTACAAAGTATTCTACCACAATGCAATTTTGTTAAATATCACTGTGAAAGGAACTGGTGAAGTGCAGACCTTGAAAGTGTCTTGTTTCACAGCAGTCAGTTCTGCCTGTATGTTTTTAATCTGTTTTAAATGGGGTATCTTCTTGTGCTCCAGAGAAGCCTTCCTTCGCTATGGCTTAGCAGACATTGGAAACCTTGCATCCCGGCTCACAGGTCCTGCCCCCTAGTGCCCTCTTAGTCTCCCCTCACTATCCTTATGCAATCTGTCTGCCTTTATTGTTTTTGAGAACTGCATATTGTCTCTGTTCTGATGTCCATGTATTGCCAAACTTTCTTCTTCACTGTGGTGTGAGTTCTAGGCTCCACTGTTCACATACCAGCCTGTATTCACTTTTCTCATCTGAGTACTATATATTTTTTTGCACATGGGTATAGGCTTCAGCATTTGTAGGTTTAAGACCTTTTGATGTTTTCTGTTCTAATACACTGGCCAGTATTACCTCACTGAATCCCACTCTTAACTAGAAATACCCTAATAAGAAGAAATCAATAAAATGAGCCCCCTTTTGTATTTGGAGTTTACCGTAGCTTACCCAAAATGCACTTTGGAGCTTCTGTGTGTAGTTTTTTTTAATATCCCAGATAGCAATCTTTGTCCAGATCAGAAAAATCCATTGTAGTGATAGTGTGCTAATTGTGTTTTGGTACTGAAATGAAATAGATAGTTGTTTAGTTTAGATTACAATAAATGAATTTCCAGTGCTCACTGGAAAGATTTATAAAGCCTACAGTTGTAAAAGGTGTTTAAAAAAGATCATAAATCTTCTAATGGCTATATAGTAGCACTAAATATTTTGTGCAGCTGCAGTTTTGTTTCAGTCTAATATTGATTTAAATGTTTGTAAGAGTAAAACTTGTACATTAGATCACAGTTAATCATAAAAGCAAACTGTAACAGGATTTGATAAACCGTGCTGTTAAAAGATGACCTTGGACAGAAGTCATTACATGGTTGGGCCAACAGAGGGTGTATTTTGCTTGGGTAAATTAGACCACATTAGGAAGGAAAAATGAAACTGAAAAGTTTAATCTGGGAATTTCCAATGCTAGTTACTGTGAGTTGCTATGATCTTTCAGAATGCATAAATAGAGACAAAAATCTTGAAAAAATAGTTACAGTATAAGAAGATTCCATTAGAGTGGGAGGATTAAAATTGTATGCCAATCTGTCCTTAACAAGTCTATCTCAATTTTAAAGAGAAACAAATGGCTTTTGTTTGTATATGGTTAGTAAAATACTTTGGATATTGGAAAACAGCAAAAGCTCCTGCTATGATTGCCCTTGCTTACACTGACTATACAGGATTTCAGTTGTAACCAATTTGTGATCTCTTACCACATTCCCTGCATTTTCAAATGTTAATTGCAGCTTCAGGTCTTTGTGTGTCTGTTTGTATATAGATAGCTATCTTTTTTTGGCTACAATGAACAATGATTTTAGGGGGAAGCAACCCAAAGAGCCAACAGCAGAAGAGTCTAGTTCCCTGTTGTCATGGTTTAAACCCAGTCAGCAAATGAGCCACTGGGTCTCTCTCTCACTCCTCCCCTTTCTCTCCCCTGCTCCCAGAGGGATGGGAAGGAGAATCGAAAGAATATAACTCCCACGGGTTGAGATAAGACAGTCCAGTAACTAAGGTATAACACAAACCACTGCTGCTCCTACCAATAATAATAATGATAAGGGAAATAACAAAAGAAGAGAATACAACCATTCACCACCTGCCGACAGATTCCCAGGCTGACCCCAGCAGTGATCTAGCTCTTCTGGGTAACTGCCCCCAGTTTATATAGTGGACATGGTGTGCTGTGGTATGGAATACCTCTTTGGTCAGTTTGGGTCAGGTGCCCTGTCTCTGCTTCCTCCCAGCTTCCCCTCC
>JAOEHY010013704.1:0-10662 GCA_025447955.1 Psilopsiagon aurifrons | reverse complement strand
AACAAAACTGCTTGTTTTACAGCTTAAACCGAGGCAGCTCTTTTAGGAGGGGGAGGTGAGTTAACAAACTGCGTGGCCGATTTACAGCTTAAACCACGACACCTGTGATATGGTGTCTGCATAGAATGCACGTTGTGTTAAGCTTAATAAAGCTGGACCAGTGAAGAAGTTAAGCTGTTTAGTGTTTAAGTGCCCCCTAGGGGTTAACAGCTGCTTTAAAGCAAGTTTGTGAAAGTTATTGTCCATTGTCCTTTCTTCCTTCTCAATTTTCATCTGTTTTCTTTATAGCCTCAAGCTTGTTTTAGCGGTGTCATCTGTTAAACTGACTATACATATTTACAAGGTCATTGTCTTAACTTGAAGAAATTTGACAAGAGATTAAAAGTCTTCAGGATCATTTGATTTTCACACTCTTTATAGAAAACAAGATAGTAATTAGTGAAGAAAGTGAGTTTTTAATATTCATTTCTGATTCTGGTGGTTATTTTTTCAGTCAAACATGGCAGTCTGCAAATTGCTGCTAAAATGCTGCATGGAAGCAGAGTATGTGTGTAAAGGTCATAGAAACCCTTAGGATAGTTCAGGTAAACAGTCAAACAGCTAGGAGACAAGCCTGTAGGAACTGGTTAGCCTAAATTCAAGGGCTCAAAAAGCTGTTTATTATCTACTTTTCATTGTTTAAACCAAGTAATGGTCTTCTCAAGCAGATCCTGTGTTGCTTCGGGGTTTCACCAGGTCTATAACAATGTCAAGCACATTCTACTGTTCTAGGTTAACTGCTCAGCTCATGCAGCCCTCCTGCTGGGAGGAGTCCTTGTTCAGATGTGCTTCTAAAATTACTGTATGTGAGGAAAGCTCACAGGTCTCATGGGATCTCACCACAAATTTTTTTAGCATTGTATTTCCTCACTTTATTGATGGGCTTCATTCCAGCAATAATTCTAACTTGTTTTTACAAATTATTATTGAATTTCTCTTTTTCCCTTTACTGTATATACCAGGGACTTGTCTGTATGCAAGCAGATGGTTTTATTTGACACATGTTGCTAAAACTGAAGATTAAAATGAATTTCTTTTTAATCTTTTTCATAGGGAAAGGTATTTAGGGATAAATTTTGGTCAGCTCCAGGATAAAACCAGCTATGAATCTTTTCACTTCTCACTCCTTTTGCAAAGGCATTCATAAGAATCTTACTAGTAATCTCAGAGATATCTATATCTGTCCTATTCTTTCTTGGGTGATAATTACAGAAGCAATGGAAAAGAAATAGCAGAAACAGATGAACAGGCTTCAACTTGGATGGCACTGCTGGCAAAAGCAGCAAGACAATTTTCAGTGTATGAAGAGAGAGGAACATCTACTTAATGAGGGATAGAATTATGCAAAGCCAGGTAAGTGAAAAGGAGCACAAAAAAAGCAGCTAATAATGAACTGATAAAGATTCACTTCATCTTTTGGGGTTTGCTCCTTTTTCCTAAGTACATTCTCTATAGTCCTTAGTGCACAAGTCTAAGTGCGCTATGTAATGAATAAGTCTGTTTATATAGTGCCCACAGTGTGCTGGGGGCTATGTAGTTAGCCCAGCAAATATGGTATCTGTTTGCAGGCATGTAAAGCAAAACACTAGCCATGTGGGACACTACCTTTATTAATGTCTTTTAGGCAACACATGTTTTTGTATTCATTTTCTGCCAAATCACTTCAAGATTCCTCTTCCAGCAGCATGCATAACCAGGTAAAGCCAATCATATAGACCTGTGCAGAATAATTTGATGGAGAATTTTAGCTCCTGGTTTGTGACCTACTTATACTTAAAATGAGACTTCAAGATGAATGTGGTTTTTGCACGTATACCTATGCTACTTTTAAATTTACCTCTGCTAAATGTTATGCAAATTCAGTGCATTTTGCCTTCACTGTCTGGAACAAAAGTGCTACGCCTTACTTTAAGCACATATTTTGCATAACAATATTAAGTTCTACATATTATCTTAAAATGCAAAATATATAAATCTATGTAGCTACAAGAGCGTAAGCAGAACATATTACTCTGTTAAAAGGAAAACATAGGCCCAGAAGCATAATGCATCTGTATATTAATCAAGCCCACTGGTATCTTTGTTCAGGAAAAATAAGTTAACTTTAAGGTTTTTTTTTGCTTTAATTTATGAAGTATGAATGAATATTAAGCAATAATGCTCTCTAGAAGACAGCATTTAATACATGTAGGTGTTCACATTTTTATCATACTAGGCTCAAAGACATAAAATTTTAAAATTTATAATGTTGCAGCAGAAATAAATTCCTAAGATGATAGTTTCACTGTTTCTGTCAGTCAAAGTAGCAGTTACAGCTCAGCAATCAGATCCTAGTTCTCAATTTGTCTCTCTTAAAAAATGAAAACCAAAATCAAATTTTTCTTAAATTAGCAGCAAAATTTCCATTAGTGTAAGGAAAGTTTCAGAAGGCAGAGAGATGATGTCTTGGCACCAACCCCTTCTCATGGATCTAACCTGTGTGGAATTAGGCAGTGGCAGGTCCAGAGGTGGCTCCTGACTGGTGCTGAGGAAACCAGCAAGGCTATTATTTAATTCAAGGAAGAAGAATTATTCTTTACCACCCCAAAAAGGAATTGGATTTGTCAAACAAGGCAGTGGCTGCTGTCATAGGTGTGGGAGTGACAAGGGAAGCAGCTGGCTGCCTTTGTTTCTGAACACCCTTAGAAGAAAGGAGAAAACATGGAGCTGCTGTAGAGGACACTGGAGATGGGATCTGGGAAATGCACCATTTATTGAAATTGCAGACCCTTTCCCACTGATATCTTTATGATACAATCAGTGCACATCTGCCTTTGTGTGACTCCTCCACTCTACAGTAGGATCAGAACAAAGTCCTGGGCAGAATACTGGGGCTGCTGTGCAGATAAGCAAAGGAAGGGGGAGAGCGGTGTCCCAAACAGTTTCCATTCGCTCAGTTAAAGATGAAGGCTCAAAACACGATTATTAACAGTATATGTGAATTTGCTAAAACCAAACCAAACTTGTTTTTTCTTTCTGCTTTTCTAAATTCTTGGTTTCAGGAGAATGCAAACAAGCTACGAGCTGCAGAGGTAGTTGCTCCCACTATGTATGTCCTCACAGGACAGATAACTCTTGTAACTTCATATAATTACGAAGGTATTATTTTAACATTTGCTAGATTGATTTTCAGTTATAATATATTGTTTGCACAATCATGCAAGTCCAGAGGAGGCCATGAAGATGATCTGAGGGCTGGAGCACCTCTCCTATGAAGACAGGCTGAGAGAGTTTGGCTTGTTCAGCCTGTAAAAGACAAGTCTCCAGAAAGACCTGATAGCAACCTTCTGGTACCTAAAAGGGGCTTAAAAGAAAGCTGCCAAGGGAATTTTTACAAGGACATGTAGCGACAGGACAAGAAGCAATGGCTTTAATCTGACAGAGGGGAGATTTAGATATTAGGAAGAAATTCTTCACTGTAAGAGTGATGAAACAGTGGTGCAAGTGTCTCAGAGAAATTCTGGCTGCCCTATCACTGGCAGTGTTCAAGGCCAGGTTGGATAGGGCTATGAGCAACCTGGTCTAGTGGAAGGGGTCCCTGCCCATGGCAGGGGGATCAGAACTAGATGATCTTTTAGGTCTCTTGCAACTCAAACCATTCCATGTTTCTGTGAAAATCACTAATTATTTTTGTTTCTACATGCTCGTAGTTCAAGAGTTCCATTTACAAAGGCATTTAAGCTTCTATTGCCAAAATATTGTTGTCAATAGTGTTTTCTACATCATCTGCTGAAATCCATAGGACTTGCATTGGTACTGTTCCAGTAAATAGACGATTCATTTATGTGCTTAACTGCATGTTTGGTTGCCAAAACACTTTTGAGAATATAATCTTATATTACTTTTCTGCAGTAACACAAGGGCTTATGACAGACTGCCATCATTTACCAGCACTCACAATCATAATCTGCTCCCTACACACCAGAACATCCCTTAAGAATCTATTGAATAAATCACCTATGCCTAAATAATTACATGTTCAGGTTGTAAACCATTAAGGTCCACTGATTTATTACAAACCTTTAAAATATGATGCACTGGTTTTGTAAACATTCCCCGGCACATCAAGAAGCAATGCTTCTGGCAGAGAAACAAGGTGGAGAAATTGTATTTCCATGGTTTTATCTTAGTCACCAGGTTCTGCAAAGTATATATCTACATGAATAATGATATCCTGTTCTTCACAAAATGAAAACTTAGTTGAGGCACGTTGTTACCCTAATTACTCTAAAAAGTCAACATTCTTTTTACTGTTACTTTGATAATACAGTGGAAAATGCTGAAATAGTTGTATTCTGCTCTCTTATGTAGACTCCAAGGGTGCCATAAATAGTTGAAAGTTTCTCAAACCAAACAGTAAAACTTGGACTAAAAGCTCGTGGATTTTCCTGTTTACCATTCTTCCCACAGAGAAGCAATTTTGTCCCTACAGGCTTTTTAAAGCTGTTATCAGTGTCATAAATGGTTACAAAAAAGTGCCATAAGTGCCATTAAAGTTGTGTGTGGATATTACCTTTTAAGAGGACGGAATTGAAAGAAATATATGAAGTTTTGGTTTGTTTTTTGTTTTGAATGCCATTTTAATTACCTTGAATTTTAAGACTCCATTGCACACTGGTCATGTGATATAATCTAATGTAGAGTGTGTTCTGCCATGCATTTACCACTGATTTTCAAGAGAACTTTTGCAATGTATTTGCAGGAAATTCGTGTTTTTCCTTGTAGGTTTGTAATGTGTTCACAGGCACATTTTATTTTATACATGGTTTCTTAGTTGTTTTATGCGTGATGCCATAGTTGTTGCATGGCTGCACATCAGATTGAGCAGACCTGCCTAGTTACTGTGCTGCTTCTACCCTCTCACACTTTTTCCCCTCACCCAGTGAGGGCTCCTCCTAAGCTGCAGGCCTTTAGGGATGTCCATCTGCCCACCATCATCTTTCCAGGGGTTGCAGGGTTCTGGACCTCATACAAATCATAATGTAAACCCACTACCTGATACTCTGGCATCCACTTCTTAAAGACATTCCCTACAGCCTGAATTGGAGCTTTCTCCAAAGGCTTAGGAAAAGTTTAGGGTTTGAAAATGTGTTCTTAGATGTAATTTTCACATGTAACATTTGCTTTTTAAGGCCTTAAGCCCCAGTGCTTAGGGATGGTAAGAGTGGGCAGGCAATCTAAAAGCCTGTAAACAGCAGAGCATTACAACTGAAACATGGGGGATTTGGTTTTGTTTTATTGCGATTCATGAAGAAAGAAGGGAGAATATAGGGTTGGGATATAGAATGTTTTTTTTCCCACACTTCAGACAGAAATATATGTTTAGGTGGTATTGGTTTGAGCGTCATGGTAAAGAACTAGAAATCTTCCCTTGGAGTATCTGGCAGAGGAATGTGTTTAACTTAAGTTGTCAAGGTAACACCAGCAGCATTTGGAGGCCCCTTGAGTGGTTTATTTTCCATTCTTTAATATTTGCCTGGTTTGGTGAGCAGAGTTGCACTCCTGTCAGAGTATTCCCAAGGGCCAATGAGTCACTGATGAAATCTACCCATTAAAACCCTCCAGTGCTTTAAGTTGATCTTGTAGCTATTGGAGAAAACACATGGTTTGAATCTTCTTTTTCCAAGCATAAGAAGTTTGAAAAGCCCTGTTTAAAGTAATTTTTGCCAAGTTTACTAGACATTTGCAATGCACTTTAAATGAAAGTATGGGGGAGAAAGAATTAAAGCTGCAAAAAATGAGTTTTGTCTCTTTTGTTTTCTACCATGAGCAAAATCTCTTTGTGCTGATTGGAGTCAGGTTTTGAAATACCTCTTTGTAGTGCAAGGGGCTCTGCATGCCAATTTTTTCACTGATGCTTTGATGATTGAGCTGTAGAAATGTTTTCACAATTACTCTGTTTATTCACTATAGAGCCCCAATTCATTCTCTGAGTCTTTAATGCACATTAAACAGTCTATGTCTGTAAATTAGTTGCAAAATACACTGGGAAAAATAATTTCTGGACCAGGCCCTTTGCATTTTTCATCAGAATGGTTGAAGCCCCTGCACTGGATTTCATAGTATGGTGACTGTAGCTGCAGGAACACTGTGGGGCTCTATCTGCAAGAAGTCTCATGAATTGAATTCCATGGTTCTGCTCACAGGGGGTGAGTAGCAATGAACCAGTCCCTGTATATTAAAATATACTGAAGTACATTTTGAAGGGCAACTGCCAAATTTTTCTCCCTTTTCACAATTAACAGTTAACCTCTCCTGCTTCTCTCAAAGTCTCAAGCTTGTTATCGAACTCCATGACTTGACTTAACTTTGATTATTTCAACAGACTCGATAGTATAAGTATGTTCTTTTCTGGGACTGGCTGTCTTTTCCCCTGAATCTTTTAGAGGGTTTTTTTGGCATCAATTGCAGGCAAATATCTGTTGTCTGTATTTGCTAATGTATACAGCCTGGAATGTAAGTTTTGTGAGTAGGAGCGACAGGCATATTTAGCATAATTAAATACCAACTGGAACACACAGAATGTGTCTTCACAGGCATTTGAGTTCAGATCAGAAATGTGCTTTAGCAGTGAATATCTCAGTCAGTTGCCATCCTATGTTCTTAGTAGCTGGCTAGGGTTAAACTACAGCAAGCTTTGGACTAGGTTTCTTTTGCGTGCAAATAAACAAGCTAGGTATGTAGCCCAGGAGCATTCTTAATCCTCTTTGACCTCTTACAGTCATTCAATGAAATTAGAGCTAATCTGAGGTAAAAAAGTTAAATAGATATAGTTTAGATACCAAGCGCTCAGAAGCGAGTTTCACTCAATACAGTTGTGAAAGATGGACTGAGCCAGTACTAAGTCTCTTTAAAATCAATGATACTTTGATCGTTTCCCCAAATGCTGGGTGAAATGACTTCACCACTTCCTGACCTGACCATGAATTTGCGCATCTGAGAGGACAAATAGTAATTTAAAACTGGTTTCAATAGGCTACTTTTCCACTGAAGTTCATCAAGTTCTGATGAGCTCAGTGCAATTTCTGTGTATGAAAATTGATCTGAAATCATAGAGTCCCTTGCAAAAGAAGCAACAACAGAAAAATTTTATGCTGTCCTGGTAAATTTGCGTGTAGTTTTAAGTAGAAAATAAAACTTGAAATCCAGATAGAACTCGTATTATTTCATAAAAACTGATTTGGTATAGTTGGAATTACAGATGGTTTTACATGTCTTCTTTTCTATTTATTAATTTTTTTGTGCATGTGACTTCCAAACCAAAATTCTGAAGGAGATACACTGGATAAAGAACAGTGTGCTCCAGATCACAGGGAAAGTGCATTAGTTGGCTGACAGCTGACCTGCCATTTATAATTAATATCAGCACAGCAATAAACCAAAACGGTTACTTTTTCACCTAGTGTAACATCTGCCTTGTCCTCTTTCAAAGCACTCTATCTATTGGCATATCCTTCTAAAATACCTTTCACTCCTGTGTTTTGATCTTTTTAGCCAGTTGATCCCATTTCCTCACAGTGTCATTTTGTTTAATTGAACAATGTTCTCTTAATTAAGAAAAAATTATAGTGGAATTTCACTTAAAATATCTAGATCTTACCTTCTTTCCTGTTTTGCTCAGGAAGACAATCTGTTGGAACAGCTGTGTGAACAATAAAGCACGCCTTGTATTAAGAGGCTAATCTGTTTTAACCATAATAAAAGTTATCTTAGTACTGCAGATACCCAGAAGGATCTTTTCACTCTCCTCCTTATCTCTTTTAAATCTCACCAAGAAATGAGAAAGCTCATCTTGTATTCTCCTGGATCTAATTTACATACTGTCAGCACTCTTGACTGGTCTCAGAAAATGACACATGCAAGAGAATTAAAAGAGAAATAATAAGACGAGCTATTACAGTGAGAAGGGAAAGAAATGGATATTTGTGAAGAATAGGCACAGAACATTTTGTAAAATAGAAAATGTGGCAGTTAAGGGGCATATATGCATTTCTACTTTTAATAGAAGTACATAATTATGATTACTATGTCTAAAATCCAATTAAATATTTGGAAAGAGAATTCTGTCAGGCTTTCCATCCTATTATTTTTATCCAGTAATCAGTAGCAGTGGAATCTGGATGCCCTGGGCTCTATCATAAATATATATGTATAATATAAAAATATAAACATATATATATATATACATATTATGTATTTATATAAAAGCCTTTGGTACACCAAATCAGATCATATTAGTAACAACAGTGGGGTAGTGTTACTTTAAACTTTCATTAGTTTCTTGTTAGTATCTCTTCAACTTCATCATTCTCTGACAAGCACAAGGGGAAATGATAGGCCACTTTATTTTCCATATAAATAGGCCATATTTAATAATGAAAGTAATGATTTTAGACTCTATGATTTGAATGGGAGTTTTTAATATAGACGACATTTCTAATAAGAGTGAGGTGCAAAGATCCTCCTTATGACAGAAATGACCACTCAGAGTTTGAGGTGGCGAAAATGAAAGGCATGAGCATTAAGGATTATTTTAGAGAAAAATAGCAGGTCATATGTCATATGTGTCCTATTTCCACTGAGCACTCTTGAAAAGCAGTAAATATTCAGAAATATTTTACTCCTTTGAAAAAAAAAAAAAATCTGAAGTTCTGAATGGTATGTTTGGATCACTTCTAGCAATTCAATTGCTGGTTTTGCTGGTAATTATTGAAGACTGTGAAACTGTTATGTGCATATGGAATAAACTCCCCAGAGATGGCATGGCAAATATTAAACTTGCTGTATATGCTTGATCTGAACCATAAAAGTAAGTGTATAATCAAATAAAACAGGCCTATAAAGTGCACCCACACTTCAAAGATTGCTATTAAAGTTTCATTGTTGGTTTCAATGTTTATTGGGCTTCAATGGTTTCTAGAGCAAATGTGCTAATTGTACTCAGGGTTTGATCTGTCCCTTTCCAGGACTCAAGAAGGCTTTTTTGTTGCATTTCACTGTGTGTGGGGCAGAGGGTGGTGGATAACAGCCAGCATGGTTTTGACAAGCCTGTGGTAGTGTGATGAACAGGGCTTGTCCCTATGTCTATAATTTGAGAAGGAGCTTTTAATACAGAATACTATGTATATGCAGTGTAGTATTTCTCCTCATGTGAAATGAGCAGCCAGCCCAGGCTTCCGAACAAGCCCTGGTGCTGTTAGTGCCCAGCTGGGAGATATAACAGAGAGAGAGACATTTTAAGGCTGCAACTATATGTATGTGTTACTGTTTTATAGATCAGTGTCTGAATTTACAGAGTATTAGCCAGGCAGTGGTAACTGTTTGACCTCTCTTTTTCATCTTCATAAACACAACTTTTGCTGTTTGTACTGGTTTTGACTGGGATAGAATTGAATTTCTTCATAGCAGCTTGTACAGAGCTTTGGATTTGTGTTGAAAAGAGTGTTGATAATTCAGAGACATTTTATCATTGCTGAGCACTGCTTACACAGGGCCAAGGCCTTTTCTGCTCCTCACCCCACACCACCAGTGAGTAGTGAGTAGGCTGGGGGAACTCAAGGGGCTGGGAGGAGACGCAGCAGCGACAGCTGATCCCAGTGGATCAATGGGGTACTCCAGACACACTTCTACCCTGCTGACTTTCTCCCCATCGCACTGAGAGCAGAAGTGAGTGAGCAGCTGTCTACTGGGGTTAACCCATGATGTTGTTATATGTATACAAGTATACATATGGATGATTCCTGTGAAGCTCCTAAAATGCTATAAATCCATATCTTCACTTGCTTTGATGTGACTTGTGTTTCCTTCCTCTAGATGCATGCATGCACTAACCTGTATGCATGCATCATTCTTGTGATGCCAGACGCTAGAAAGCAAATTCCATTGTTAACATTAAAATATGTCACAAAGAAGAGATATTAATATATTCATTGCTTTTTGTACAACTTTTCCCTTTATGGTCTTCAGCAATGGATCTACCTGGGCTCCTTTTTGCTGTAAGTAGCATATCGCTGTATAGGAACCCAAACAATGAATATGTTCAGAATTATCTGTATTCTAAAAATAAGCAAATATTTAGTCCCATAAGCCACAAAGAACAGCAGAATGGCTGATTAAGGCTTAGATGCAATGCCAGATTTCTGAATAACCTGGGAATATTTCACAATGATGGGATTCTTTAGTGCAGTCAGATAGCAAAAGGGATGTACCAAAGTGTTCAATATAGGATGAGTGTACTGTGTAAAAAAGAGCAAAGTTCACATTTTAAATGAAAAAATACCATTTTGAATTGGCATATTTTTTATTGCAATTTGATGTTTTTTTAAACGATTTTGTGAAGCTCTTACTTATGCAATTAATACTAAAATTATATTAGCTTTTTTTTTATCTTCTGGTATTAATGTTGGAAACATAAACCAATATTTTTTATTCTGCAGTCCTCCTCCTTTGTGCATAATTATTTCTGTCCCTCCCAAAACTGGTGTAAATTTCTATTTCTTGAATATCCTTGTCATGGGTTCAGCAGTAGCAGTCATTTTTCTCCTTCTTAGTAGTTGGTGCAGCACTGTGTTTTCGACTTGTGGC
>JAOEHY010013703.1:12134-36538 GCA_025447955.1 Psilopsiagon aurifrons | reverse complement strand
CCCCCAAGGTATTCAGTAATAATTTTAAAATATTGTTTTATTGCAATAATTCTTCTCACTTACATGTTTTAAATCTTTATTTTTCCCTAAACTGAGCAAGAAAATAGAGCCTGCTTTCTTAATTAGTCTTCTTTAAACAAAATATCCTTTCATATGCACTAATAAAGACTAAGGATCATTTATCTCTTGTTTAAATAACTGCTTGCTGTAGTATAAAATTGTAAGAGACATGATGCAGATCAAGATGCTGGCTTGAAGTGGAGAAGAGGAACAAGCAGTGCAATAATAAGCAGATTTTAATGATTTACTATAAATCAGCATTTTTGCCCTGTCAGTGAGATTGAAGAGGCAGACAGCTCCTCACATGTCTGCCTAGCAAATGTCTTCCTGATGAATCATGTGCTCTGAATCACTGATCACAACATTCAAACAGCACATCCAAATAATGAGGAAAACATATACACAGAATTCTTATGGCTAGTCTAAAACTGCAGGAATATGTGTTTTTAGTGGTGTGGTAGTTAAACTCCTACATTGATACTGTATCTGTTCACCAGAGGGTAATATAAGGTTAACTATTGATGCCCTAGCTCTGCTTCAACTCGTTAAACTGATGGTGAAAATCTCATCTTTACATACTCTGCAGGCAAAATGAATGCAAAACTGGACGACAACATGTATTTTTAAATATTTTCCAACAGAGAAATGCATCAGCTACTTACTGAGAGAAACATTATTGCCATTAATTAGAAAACTACCAAGGCTATTGTTTTATATACAGGGTAGCTGAGCTGACCATTGTTAATAATTTCAGTTGAACACTAAGATAATAGTGGTTATAAAATATTCTGCACTGCATGCCATAATGTACAGTGATCCTCCCTGAAATCCTGGCAATGGTTTCAGGTAACCAATTGTCCTCAGTGTCTCCTGCAGTGGTGGGGTATCACTGACTCCAGTTCTCTACAGCAAAACTCAGGTTTTTAAGGATGACTTGGCTACAGTGAAGGCTGTGTGGGGGTGAATAGGATGAGGTGCAGCCCCAAAAGCTCTGAGTGAACTGAAGAATGAATGTGGAGTGGGATCTTGCCTTAGCCTCCGTGGGCCGGACTCCCATGAGCAATAGCTGGACTTAGAGTTATAAGCAAAACTTCCCTGAGCAACAATGACTGCTGACTTACCTCTCTTTCTTGGGTTCAAGAAGTCTGTTAACTTGTCTGGCAATAATAACTGTGAGAATCCTTGTTCTCAGTTGCAGGAGATGCTCTGGTGAGGTTTTGTACCAGTAGGACGGGGTAAGCGCTTTTGCACATCAACTTGGAGGACCTCATCCTGCAGCTCACTGACTTGGCTTTTTGTAGATAAAATGTCAGCTTCCAGCAGTCTCTGTCCTTTAACCGTTTATTAACAACATCATCCATTCTGCAGACAGTTATGAAAGAAATAATTATGCAGTAGTAGGAATCTTGAATTTAGAGATTTAAGAAAAAACAAAAAAAAAGACTATTCCAAGTTTGGTTGTGGTGATCTATTTGAAAGGTAATGACTTGTAATTCTTAGTTTCGTGGACTGTAGCTTTTGCATTTATTAATAATTTCCTGCTCTGCTCTAAACACACTTGTGCATTTAGTTTAAAATATTTTGGTAACATTTGCATACATGGTATTTGCAGTTTAAGTTGTCTTTATGCAGACTTAAGGAAATGTTTTTCTTGGAGATCCTGCAAATAAAATCCACTGATGTTTTTTTCTTCATGTCCCTGTATCCTGATACCCATTTGATGCAGAGTCACAATATGTGTTTTTGCAAGAAGCTGCTGTCCATTGTTTGAAGATGTGAAATCCGAAGTCCTCATCTTTTTCTGGTTTGCACTTGAGGAAAAAAAAGTAGTAATGGGCTTTTAAAACAAAAAATATCACTGGATTTTAAACATGACCATGTCAGGATCAAAAATGTTTTCAAAAAGCATACGCATTTGTTTAATTTGAATAAGAACATACTTAATTTCATGGTCATTTGGTTAAAGCAGTTATTTTTATTAATGTGTTATTGAGCTGGAAGCTGAGGGCACTGGTCAGTTTGCTACCATATAACTCGCTTGGAGAATGAAGTCGCTCAGTACAAAGGGGAAAACTCATATGTGCTCTTTAGGCATCTCAATAGTATATTTGATCTGTGTTCTTATTTTATTCAAAGTAAGGAGGGGAAAAAAACAAAACACTTAGACTGCTGATTTCTGCAGAAAAAATCTGCAAATGAACTGTTCTATTAGCACAAATATACAAAAGTCTTTAGAACCTCTCTCTTCAAAAGCATAATTAGGCATTTATTTCAGACATACTAACATCCTTGCAGTAGCTAATAAGATGCAGCCCATTTGAATATTAATATAATAAATGATTAAATTAAACAGCAAGATTCAGACTCAGAAATAGCCTTTATAGGTCCCAGGGGGTCACTAAAACTGTATTCCATTTCTTCCTACAGTTAACTTAGTACAAGGGACATGAATGTGTAAAGCAATATTTGTCTTATGAAACGTGGAGTTTTATATTGTGCTATTCAGTTTTATTACTCCACAGTTTGAAGCTGAGGCCTGTGATGAAGTCACCATGCTGGGACCCAACAGCAACTCTTCCTGTTTCAGTGCTTTTTGGCATCAAAGTGACGCATCGTTGCTTTGGCAGAGGCAAACCTAGTGGCAGGCTACATATAAATAGGTTAATGATGTTGGCATGTGATAAACTAATAACAATACACAAAAAAAAGTTGTAATGTAAACGGCTGAGGGATTTTTCATCTGTACGTTATTATGTATTTATTATTAATAATATGTACCCAATAATGCTCAGAATTAATATCAACATCATGAGGATGATAGGTTGGGCTTGGTTTTTTTCCCCCTGTACATCAGATAAAAGAAAAATAGGCAAAGCAGGCAATTATAATTGGCCATTATTCCAAAAGGTGTTAATTATTATTATAAAGGTGTTTCCCTTCTCAAATTAGTCCATGAAAACTGCACACTATCCAAATCCCATGAACCTGAGAGGTATTAATAAACATCTGGTCATGGTTTTTGCTTAATTAGCAATCCTTACTCTGGACTGTAGTCTGTTTATGTAAAACAAAACACACACATGCAAGCACATGCACACTCACCCCCTCATTCCCCCCTATCACAATAACAAAAAAAGAGAGAGTTTTGTTGCCTTTCAGAAATCCAAACCAGCTTCTTCTAACTGCTTGGTGGGAGAATTGGATTTTTAAGTCTTATCATTTGTCAACACAGCAGAATAAAATGAAAGCTATTTGGATTTGTCTGTTTCTGTTCATTTTGCCAGACTAATGTCACCTCCATCAGACGTACAAAATGCCGTGTTTTATTTGAAACAAAATTACCATTTTTAAATGCAAAAGGAAGTCACGTATTTACTACAGGTTACTGAAAAATGCCATTTTATTATTCTTAGCATACAAAAATCTTACAGCACCATCTCTCTAAGGAGCAGCATTGGCAGGGAGGTAATGGATAAACATGCAACTGGGCTTGCAAGACTATACTGTCTAAATTAGATAAAAGAAAAGTAGGAAGAAAACTCCAAGATAAGTGGTACAAAGTAAATCAAAACAAATCATCTTACCAAACTTTATTCGCATCTGATACCATTTTTAGAAATTAAGGTCAGTTTTGTGGAACTAATAGGGAGTTACACCTATATATCTTGGGTACCATGACAATGCTTGAGAGGAAGATTTATACACTATGGTTGCAGATGCAGAAGAAAGATATGAGAGATCAAATGGAAGTGCATGATAACAAATGAAAAATGGTCCCCACTGCCCATAAATTAATTGAGAAAAGAAGGTTGTCATTATTTGAACATGCTTTAAAATAAGGTATGGGGTCCAGATGGCAGAGAATAGATAGGCCAACAAAGTTTGAGTAATTGATGACTTAAAAATAAAACAAGATCTTAAAGAAATGAATCACATTGGGAGAGTTAGAGGAGGAATATTAGATGAAAAAGCACAAAAACTCCTTGAAACTTCAGAGCAAAAATCAAAGTATAGGAAAACAGACATATTTTTTCGTGAATGATCTAAATACAAGTAAGCGATAATATTTCAGGCAGCAATTGTATCTCCATTAAGGACACTTTTCTATTATCATTTCATTAACCTATTCAGCTTCTTTTTCAAAATTTCTCTTTTTTTTTTTTTTTTTTTTTTGTGTATGTTTGTTTGTTTGTTTTTTGTGGTCTAAGTATTTTTTAGGAATTAACTGAAAGAAATTAGCGAAGACTCTGCTATAAAAATCCCAGTTACTATTCCTACTCCCAGCACTGTTGTTAGCTTTTAAGGTCACTGCAGAGAACCCTTTGGTAAACAGTGACAAGCTTTCCAGACCTTACTGTTTGCATTTACAGCATCAGATCTTCAGCAACACAGCTTGGTGGGCTGGTTAAACCCAAATCCTTTTTCCCCACATTTCCAGGTTAACAGGGTCAGGCAGGTCAGAGAGGAAGTGACAACCCTCTCATGGGGTTTATTCCATGGGTTATTTTTTTCCCTTTGATTTTCTTTCACTTTCTCTATTCTTATTCATTGGTTCTGCGCCGAAGGGGTGTGCGCACACAACCCCTTAAACAATATTTCAGATTTATGCAATGCCAGGTAGTAAATCAACAAACTATGCACAATTTTATTATTTTTCCCTTCAAAATTTCACCCACCTAGCCTTACAGGAGATGAAAAAATCTGTATGGGAGAGGATGAGTGTGTCTGCAAGGGTGTGTGTGTATATGTGTGTGTATGTATCTGTAATTTCGTGTGTTTGCGCCTATGCATGTGTGCATTTTCCATATTTATCACTTTTCAGTACATTAGAGCATTTAGTACTTTGGAAGGCACTCATCCAAACAGGGCTCCATGTAAATGTACTATGTACAAGCCAAGAAAGAACGGCTCCAGGCTGATAGAAACCTCAGAAGTATGTTAAATCATACTACTCAACTGTTCCTCATTAGAACACTCTTCATTTCTTTTTTTCTTTTTCTTTTTTTTCCTTCCACTTAGGAAAAAAAAATAATTTTTCCTCAAAGCCACTTACTCCGATGCTGCACTCTAGGAGCACATTATGAATATTCAGATTGAAAATAGAGCACCATCTAATAACATGGAACACAAAGGAGCACTGAAATGCATTCAGCCTCTTATTTACATTGTTATGAGAGATATTGCATTATCAAACAATGGCTCCACTCCACACAGTATCCGTTACTCCTTGCATTAGGCTCCTTGGGAACTTATTATTGATGACAAAAATGCATCTAATGAGGGGCTGCATGCTCGCTAAATGTATAGGTAAGCTATACTGCCTATAAGAAAGATAGCCCTAAAGGAAAAAACATTAAAGCCTGAGAGCTGATTTGTTCAGAAGTGCAATTGAAATGGGAAGAAAAGCAAACTTGGGGACCTACACATCACTGCACACAGTGATGTCATTAAGGTGCATTAATCTCAAAAAAGATATATACAAGGAAACTAAAACGTGACCCTCAGTGCAGAAGCCAAGCAAAAAGGCTTGGAAATATTCAGAAGGCAGAAATCTACAAGCAACAGGCATTTCAGGGGAAAGATAAGTTGCCAGCAGGATTGATCTGAATACTCAAACCAGTGATTTATTTTTCATGCTTCTCATAAAAAGAAGAGATCCTTTTCTTCCCCTCCTGTCCTCCTCGCTCTCACTCGCTCCTTCCTATGCAGTAGGAAGGATGGGATGAGGCTGGCTGTGCCCGTTGAGCAATGGCTGCCCTTTCACAGACACCACAAATGAATGCAGGATGTTGGATAGACCAATTCCAACACTTTACCAGGAGCATATAAAAAAATGGGATAATCTAAGTCCTTTGCATCTGTAACAGAAGAAAAGGAAAAAGGACAATTTCATTAAAAGTCCAGTCTCTATAAAAAGAATGTTAAATAATTTCATAACTGCTTTGAATGCAAGTCCAGCTTTGTCCTTAACTGAAATGAAATTTCACAAATCTGGCTGTACATACTGAAAGAAAATGGAAGACAAAATATTTACTCATGGACTCGGTAGTCCCTTTCTAAAGGGAGGGGGTTAACTACTGATTTGTTAACAATATAAATTTAGCATATTTCACCTGATCCATTACATTCCTTAGAACCATTAAGATGCAGTTTACATGATTTATTCAGAATACTGTCCACTTTTAGCTATATTTAAGTCTCCTATTTGTTATTTAACATGTGTTTAATGTTTTCTGTCCCTGCTGTGCACAGCTGCAAGCTGCTATTTTTTGGCAATTTTTGTGACTGTGAAGTGATTTGTGTCTTTGAATCTCACCTTTCTATTCTATGGCCTGCTGTTTTGATTTTATTCTAAACTTTAAGAAATAAGTTGCACTGCGTTATGACCTTTACTTCACTTCATGGAAGTAAACAAGGAGTCTAAAAGACCATAAAAAAATCATGGCAGGTATCCTTGTGGGGTAGATACAAGGACACATATGTGATTGATTTAGCATTTTGTGACACTGTAATTTAAAGCAGTTTAAGAAAGACCCTCTAAAAATCCAGTAATGACATAGGAACTAATTGAGTGCTGGCAAACACTTCACTCACCATGTACAGTCTAGGCATATAAATTCTCCAGGGCAGGGAATCTTCCAGATTGTGCAACTTCATTAAGATTATTTCAGCTGATCTCAATTAGAGGAAATCTGACCGGAAAAGAAGTTATTATTGTACGATATATTTAAAATATCTTATTTATTTTTGCAGTCATAAAGCAAATGGAGCATGATGTTGAAGTGCAATAGATAGATACAGGGAATTTTGTAGCACAAGAATGGTCACAGAGTAAGGAGCCTGGTATCTCAATTGGCTTCCTGGATGCAAAACTTTTGTGAAGCAATAACAATATATGATGGCAGAGAATTACAGCTATAGCTGTGCCATTGTAATTTTATTTTGGTTTCAGTATTAAATAGGACTTTCCAAAACACGGCTTTCCAGGCAACCCCAAGCAGATTGTCAGTCCTAGTACCCAGCCATCCCCGATCACTAGTCCTTGGCAGACCCAAGCCCAGCTATACACAATCCCCTGCTCCTCCTTTCATGGAGCAGAAGTAGCTGCTGATGGTGTGAGCCCCAGTAGCCACATACCAGCATGGCAATAAAAGACACCCAATATTCACCCATTTGTCCCAGACTCCTTCAAACTGATGAGGCACTTCTACAGTCTTGTAAATACTGCTGCACACTCCACTTACAGCTTCCTCTTGGTATCCCTTGCCTTATTATCCACTGTTTTTCCTTTGGCCACCTCTTGATTTTGAGGAAATAAATCAGTATCTCTCTTGAAAATTAGAATCTACATATAATTCATGGGTAATGAATGTGCAATGTTCATATAATGATCTAAAAAGGCAGTTGGCAGTGCATAATGCATGTGCTGGTATATATTCCTTTTTTATGTACAGTAAAATGGGAGTGCTTTGTGGTGTACTGAAACCTGAGAGTTGCATGACAGTAAGTGACTCTCTATTCTGGAAGGTTCATATTCCACCTCACCAGTAACTGTAAGGAAAGTGAAACACTGTTGGGTATATCAGAGGTATTTGTTGTTGTTCTTTATGGTATCTCTGGATAATTTCAGTGTCTATCAAACTGCTACTTTAATTGCTAGGAGAGCATTTCCCCTTAACAATTTTAAGCAAATATAGTAGGTAAAAATGCCTGTGTCAATTTGAATACACTTACCTGTAAGTGGCAAACTTAGTAACTTCATTTATCTGATTTTAATGAAAATGGAAAATGCACTGCTATATTACTTTAAAAAAAAAAAAAAAAAAGTAAAATATACCAGTTATTACTGTTTGATATATGTTCCCCATCCTTTTATAGGATCTGTAAGAGAAAGCCATGTTGAAACAGTTTAATGCAATGCCTTTAACTTATCTAAACTACATTCAACTGACTGCACTGGGAAAATTGAATCTTTTCCTCACAATCTTAGTGACATGAAAAATATATAATACAGTAAATGATTAATGCAGTTATAAACTATACCTGAGATAAGATTTAAGTATTCATATTTCTATCATGTTAATACAACACGATAAACCCATGAAGCAAACTTGACCATAGCATTTGTTATTCTGTCCAGTGTTCAATTATTCTTTGTCCAAATACAATTTAGGATCTTGCTAGAATACATTCTAAGGGTACAAAGCATTATGTGCTACAGTGAGATAATCAAAGCAGTGGTCAGCAATGGTAGACCTCAATCCAGTATACTCAGAGCTGCAAAATAAAAGAGAGCCTAGAATTTAACCATATGCAGGTTTTTGATTTTGATTGTCCAGTGCATCTTTTACATGGGAAAACATCACTTTTCCTTGCTTCCCTAACATTTCACTTGAAGCTTTATATTTTTAGATAAAACTAAATTGACATAATCACAGATGCGCTTAGCAACTACCAAAGCAATTTCAAACCACACTGCCTTAATAACCAACCTCTTCTAATTTGTGCAGTAAGGGTCAAATTCTGCCCATGGGAAACACATGTATACAATTCTGAATGATACCAAGAGAAAAAATGAGTCCACACTGATGACCATTTTAACGCTTTGATGGGCATTTTATTACAAGGTTCTTTTGCCTCTCTGCCAGAGACAGGCAGCATGCCTAACAGGGAAAGCAGAAAACTGGGAGATGGGATACAAAATCTGTTCACCTGCCTCAGCCAGTAGCTTTGCAGTGGTTTACCTCAACTTGCCCTTTTGCAAAATGAGTATAAACTTCATTTTCAAGTGCATTTATATCCTTGAATGGAAGATGCAGTAATTTTGAAATTAGACCGGACAACAAATACAGAGATGAAGGCATTTCACAAGTTTAATCCAGCTTTGAGCAAGGGGTTGTAGTAGATGACATCCAGAGGTCCCATCTAACCTAAGTTATTACTCCTGTTCTATTCTAGTCTAGTTTAGTCTAGTCTAATTTAGATTTAAATGATTGTTGTCTTTGGCAGCATTGGTTTAAAATGCCTGCCACTCTGCCACTCAGAGCCCTTTTCCCACAACTCCAGTCACAAGCTTCCTATCCATGTACATGGATACGCCAGATGTACCTCCTGCTGTAGCGACATACTCTAACCAGCCACTTGTAGACTTGAGTCCCCTTAGGGCCAGATGAAAATTCTCTTGAGCTTTCTGAAAGGCTAGAAGTTTCTGAGCTGGAACTGTTGGTAAAAGCTAGTGGTTTCTTTAAGAGTTACTCAGAAAAGAATGCCGAAAATTAGCAGGATTTAATAATAATAAAAAAAAAAAAACTTTTTTTTTTTTTTTTTGTCAAAACTTTCATTGAAAAATTAAATTGCCAGGAGTTTTTCTGTTTTATATGCCCCCCAACTCAGCTGTCAGCTGAAGAGCTTTTGATGAAAACATATTTTTGAAACGAGCATAGAAGCCAGCTAGGATGGTCAGGCAAGGCCTTTTGCTAAGCTAATCTGTCACAGACTGATGTTTGGATGGGCAAGCATTCAGGATGATCTAAGGTTTGCCTAGCTTTCAGAATGGTAGGTAAGCTTAATAGCCATATTTTAAAAAATACTGCTAAAGTACATCACATAGCAAATATGCCTTGTAATCAAGAGGGAAAAAAAGCAAGGAGCTGACAGAATTAGACTACAATACACCTGCCTCTCCGGGTGGGGTTATTTTACTTCCCCAAAAGCAGCCACAGGATCTTCTTTAATTAAATAGGCCTTGAGAACACAAACAGCATCAAGAATGATAAGCAGAAATATTTCCCACTACTTATTTAAAATTTCTGTACATTGTAATAATTCTTTATTTCCATGACACTAATTTTATGGGCTTGTTCACTTTCTATTTGATCAGAACTTCTGCATATAGTAGTTACCAGAATTTCAAACAAGAAATCATATATGATTGTATAAATTGGGGTACTCACTATTGCAGTGGTAACACCAGTAAGAGGACATTTTTGCTTCAGAATATAAAAACTGACAAGATTGGGCAGCTCTAACAGACAGACACCACTACTGCCCTGATAAAACACAGTGCCATACACAGCTGGTTAATTAGGTATTGACAGAGTCATTTGCCTCTATAGGCACTGTCAGTATGTCCATTTTCATTTTTATGCATGTACTTTCATGTATATATGTAAATTTGACCTGTGATAACTATTTAATTTCTTTCAAGCTTTTCTGATTTACTTTCATGCCTGTTGCAAAACTTCTAGAAAACAAATGGTTTCCTCCCACAAGCAATCTATGTCAAGTCCTCCCTTTGATTACACATTTCCATTTCTTAGGTATTGTAGCTGGATTTGTGCTACTCTTAGTGATGCAGACTCTTGAATAGAGACCTAATGTACCCCCTAGGATCTTAGAATAATTTCAAAACATGTCTATGGTAATCCTATTATCACACAAGCTTGCAATGACAAAATTATCTCAATGCAAGACTGCAGTGACCCTCTGGAAGGCAATACCATTACATTGTGAGATTATACAGGTAAAATGAATTCAGTAAAAACACACACTGTGTTTGAACTTCAATGTGGAGCTCTGATGAAATGATAGAATCAAGTTCACCTTTATGCTACATTATGCTTATGTAAGACGCAAGGATCAGATGGGAGGAGCTGTGCTCAAAAGGTGTGTGGCAAGAGTGCTGTAAAATACAAAGAAAGTCCAGTTTGCAGAAAAAAGCCTGACAGATTTGATCCTGTGGTGAGTCTAAGAGGGGTGTAGTGCTAATCCTGATATGACAGAAGCTGCCCAGCAGGCTAGGTACCCATTCAGTGGTGGAGCCCAACATCTCTGTTCTGTTACCCCATCACGTCATCTCCCTGTTAGTGGCTGCCCAAGGCACCTTCCTCAGCATCTGTGAAGAGCCCTTATCCTAAGCCATTTTAAGCCTTCCACCAACACATTAATGATTACTGTCTATCATGCTTTCCAACACTCAAAATGGCAATGCAAAATCACTGAATTCATTAATTAATTAATTTAAAGAGAGAAGAGCAGTCTCCTGAATGGTCACACAGAATTGCACTCTCCATAAAACTCTTTGGCCATCACCTATTCCTGCATGAGCAGAACAGACCCAAATCCTGGAGCCCCATTTGGGTGACTTCTTTGGTCAATTATGCAGGATCTTTTCTCAAAGAGAGATGCTTCCCTACCCCAATTTACATTTTCATCCTGCTTTAACATGGCTACCATTATGCCACCAACACTACAGTAAATTTACAGGAGCACTGGAGCACTGCTGAGGCAAAAGGAGATGTTGCTGGGCTGACTTGCAGCATGGATATGTGAGGTGGGCTCCAGGCTGACTGTAAAGCCTCGGCAGCACCAGAATCCCTTAAGAGCATTGTGCCTCCAGGGTACTCTTAGTCAGATGTGTAGGATAGAAACACACATTCACAATGCAATATTTTGGCCAGTGGCAGGTGGAATCAAGCTCACCCAGCATTAAATATGTAAAGCCAAGTATCTAGCCTGCACTAGTGGCTAAGCTACAGCTTTTTTTATAATCAGTGGAGACTAGAAATCCAATTCATTTGACCAATGCTAAGACTCTGTCTTAGCACAAACCGCCCTGTTTCACTCCACTGACTTTAAAGGGTAAGAAGCCCAGACTTAATTGTCTAACTTTTAGACATCAAAGTCAAGGAAGATTAATATTTTCTACCCAATATTCCATGGATGCCAAACTGAAATGAGCAAAAAATAAGGCAAGACTAGAAAACTATTTCTCCTTTTGATAATTAGGATCTGTAAGATGTTTACTTACAGAATATGCCTTTCAGAAAAAACTTAAATAAATCTGTGAAGCTGTCAACTGTTGCAGATGTTTCATATCTACATCTGTAGGGATTTCATAACACTTATTAAAAACCTTCACACATGTAACTTGGGAAAGCCCTTCTGGATGAAAAGTTGGTTTCCAGGGATAGCCTGTTCTCATCAAGCCTTTCTAACATTTTTTTTGGTTGGAAAGTATGATTTTTCTGCTTTGAACCTGAGCTCTTTATGCAGTCTTGAAGTAGACAGAGAGGGAGAGTCCATAAACCTTAGTGGTATAATTGAGAATTATCTGGCACCAGAGATGTCATATCTGGGATGAGCCACTGCAAATATCCCATAATCTGTCTTACAGGTGACAGTTGTCTGAGAGACTCCTGGAGAGTTCCCCATGTGCCACTCCCCCCCTCTGAAGGTAAGATGAACTGGAGGCATTTAAGGAGAGTGACACAAGACTTGACAGATTCAGGTTTGTAAAGAACAAGCCAAAGTCCCAGTCCCTCACATCCCAGTGATTCTACCAGCCAACCAACACACAGCAGTAAGAGAAAAATCAAGGAAAGCTCTCCTATGTTACTGCTTTTACAAGTATCTCAAAGTGATTGACAGTGTTCATATTCTCATTATGGCATGTGCAGATAATGAGGTATCTAGGCACAGGAATATCCACTGCTTGAGCATGCCAGGAATATTATCACTGACGTCTGAGCAAAAACATTGCAATTCCACACAATACCTCTACATCTTAGAAACGTCAAAACACAGCCAGATGCTGGAGCCATGGCTGCTGAAATTGCATTGGTTAGCTGGTATCTCTTGAAGGAATCATTATGGATGTAAGATATCTATTCAGCCAGGCAGGATTGTGGGTTTTAATTCTTCAGATAAGAGTAGGCTCCCCCCAAAATTTAAAGACTCTCTTCCCTTCATCCTCTTGAAATCCTTATTATTTTCTATAAACAAGTCTCCAAAACTGTCTCAAGTTCTTTGAGGAAGAACATTCTTAGTCAAGGAAGGAGACTCATGTTTCTAACCTAAATGGCAACTAAACTCATTCTGAGGGAAGGTTGCAAATGATATGCAGTCACAGTCAGCTGAGATGGTCCTACAACTGATGGCTCAAGGTTAACTCTGCCACTAGTCTATTGGAGTGTGACCTTTGGCATGTCACTTTGCCACAGTGATGCTCTCCTGCTACTGGTTCATATCATCTACTTAGTGTCCAAGCCCCTTGAGTCTGAGGGCAGGAAGACAGATAACAATCATACAAAATGTTCAAGGCCATGTTGGACATAAATAATAAAAAAAATAACTAATAAATAACCAGGGCTTGGAGCAACCTGATCTAGTGGAAGATGTCCATGCCCATGGCAAGGGGTTGGAACTAGATGGCCCTTCCAACCCAAACCATTATATGACTTTATGTGTGCACACCTGTGGGTGAACTGCAGGGGTTGCCTAGAGGTTTAGCTCCTAAACATGGCAAAGTGAGAAACAATTTTTGAAATCTGAAATCTGGAAATTAGACACAAAAGTTCTTCAAAATTCTGTTCCCAGGAGACATGGAGGTCATGTCTAGGAAACCCTGCATTGCCACCATCAACAGGGCTGTTCTAGCTGTGCAGGCAGTGTTGCCTGATGGGGACATCTGCTGGGTCCTCAGCACAGGGCACTGAGCGAGCAAGCTGTTCCATCCTGCACCAGTGGGAAATGCTCTCAATAGATAAGAAGCTTATGCCGAACATCAGTGGAGCAATGCTGGAAATGCAATTGTCTTCCGTTCTTTGCTCCCTCCCTTTGCAGCTGACTGTAGAGACGGAGAGGGCACTGTTAGCGTCAACTCCTCCCTTACACTTGATTTGTGCAAGATGCTAATGCTGTGACACATGAGACTTAACCACCTACATCTTTCCCATTGCCACTGAGTGCTTTCATTGCCTCAGAAGCATTCCCATGCCTTTATTAGTCTTTTAATACAGGTCTGGCATAGGTGGCCTTAGAATAGGAAGCAAGCACCGAATCTCCTTAGTTGTCCTTAGCCTGAAAGAAAGCAAGCAGGCCTTTGCACGTATAACAGAAAAAAGGATGTCTCTGGACATGACAGCTGCTTCTTTCCCCTACCACACTTCTGCTGTTGGACCCTTATCTCAACTAAAAGCCCAAAACCTGTTAGATGCAAACTAATGCTCTCACTCCTGCTGCTGCAATACCTAGTAATCCACAACAGCCTTACAGTCATACAGCCTGTGTGGGGATGCCAGTGAGCAAACACAGGATGATTTGCAGAAGGCCTTCATTCAAAACTAGACAGAGTATGTGTAGGTTCAACATACAGCTTTCATAGCTGTGCCTTCCTTAAGGAGGAGTTGTTTCTCCAGCTAAATATCAAAACTTCAATCTAACACCATGTAGAGTTGAAATCCTTAAAACAATTCACTGTAACTAAAGAGAAGTTAGTAGAAGAGCAGAGACTGATCTCTACTCCTTGGCATCACCCATAAGCTAAACTGCAGCAGGTGTACTGAAATGAAAATGTATGTTGGATTAGGGTTTGCATCCATTTAGAAGATTTCTTACTAAAAAGTCCATACTAAAAGCTCAAAACATTTCCTAGATAGCAATTCAAAAGAGTATCACAGCAATAGGTTATTAAATCCTCATAATGTTGCATGCTAATATTTCCAAGTTATTTTTTTGTCAAAAATCTGGGGGAAAAAAAAAAAAAATAAATCACAAAATGTCCTAGATGAGAACTACAGAAAGATGTATAAAGTTCAGGAAAAAAACCAATGTGCTCCAACAGATCAAACAGCCTGAGATATCATATTTTGCTAAATACTAAATAAGCCTTCTTTAGTTATGAAAGGAAGGTCTGGTGGTTGAAATGGAAGAAGTTTCAGGTCAATGAGTTGCTCCACTGCAGCTTCCAGGCAAGACTTTGGTCCTACAGTTTACCCTCCATTTCCCATCTGCAAACTGGAAATGTGACTCTTGTCCCAGCTACTCTAAGGAAGAAGTGACTGTGCTCCTTCTGGGCATACAGAAGCAGACCCTGATGATGGGAAGGTCCTCATGTCTGGCTGTGACACAGAAAAGAACTAATAAAATGGGGGAATCATTTTTTTTCAGAATTACAGGAGAATTCAGTCAAACAAATACCAGAAGCATTAATCAATTAAATTTCTAGCAGCAGCCTGGAAATGTACTGTACTTCTGTTAGAATTGGTCTACCTTATGAAAATAATAAATCCTACATTTTCATGAGGGTTTTCTTTTTTTCCCTCCATGCTCTTAGAGATTTCTTATTATGCTTTGCCACCAAGAGCCACACTAAATATTGAGTCCTTTATTCAGGTTGTAGCTAAAAGGGAAGCAAATAATGATGTCTCATAATGACAGCTGTTGGAGGGATTTGTAGGAATCAGAAAGCATTCTGCAAAACCCGGTGTACTAAAGGCTTGATCCAGTTGTCATCACTTCTGCCTGGCCCAGCCACCACCTCATACACCAGGAGCCTGCTCCTGCACTGGCTGGTGCAGAGGCAGCTTGGGACAGGCAGGGAGAGACAGAGCAGGGCAGCTGCAAATGAAAATCACCCCAGGGAGGGTTACAACTAGATAAAGTTTTCGACAATAAGATTCCAGAGACTGCTGACTGGAGAAAAGCTCAATATTTTAGTCTCAGTACAAATTTGCTTCAATCTTATACAACTCCCATGCAACAGCATCCACAGCTGCATGCTGTAAACAACAAACAAATCTATTTCCATCAGCCCTGCTGATGCTATGAGAAAAGTGCCTGAGCATAAGACATGCACAGATGTAGAGTCTCACCTGAGCCTAGTGCTGCCCTCCATTTGGCCCCTCTAACTTAATATCGTTGTTACAAAGCTATTGGTCTCCTGGTAGCGAGCTGGCTCAATGCAGAGCCTCTTCTTCCAGCTAATCTGACAACTCCGATCCAAGAAGCATCAAGGGCCCAATTAAGAAGACACATCTTATCAAGGAGCTTATTTTGCATAACAGAATACAAATGACGAATAAAAATTTAATGTTTAATAACTTAGTACAAAGAGGGCTGTTGATATAGAATGCCTGGAATTTTTATGGCGGCTGTCAGACTTGTGATAAAACTGTTATATAGGAACACTTGGCAAAAAACAGCGTAGAATTTTTCAGTAATGGTGTGTGCATGATATTGCATTAATTCTTGATAGGAAAGTAACTGTAAGCCTGGGAATCAGCCAGTTTGAGTTTCACTGTAAGATGATTTTTTTTTTTTTTTTTTTGAAGGACATCTAAATACATTTTAATGAAGAGTTAGCCAAAAGGATAGTTGGTACTTCATAAATGCATTTCTGTGTTTGCTGAAGTCCAGAAATTATAGGCAAGTCATCATAATCCCTCTGGGTTCAGAGTAACTTTGTCAGATTCAGTGATGTGTGTGCAGTTTGTTGGTAACCACTGCTAATGGATGGTAGGGAGCAAGCTTAAAGAGGCAGGAAAGGTTATCTGTAAGGCTTTGCCCTCACTGGATAGGGGCATTTCTTCAATTTACTTGCACTACATGGAACAGTTGAACATGGATGTAGCTCTTTTCTGACTCTGAAGATCATAATCTCAAAGAATGCTTGACTTGCCTTTGTTCTTACAAATGCAATCCATACACTATGAGTCCTTCATGCTAATAATAATAATAAAAATGTTGTACCCTAATTTCCGATAGCAAATCATTTTTTTCAGCAGCAGGTATGCCTTATATTATTGCCACCTCCGTAACTAACATGTTTTGAAAATACGTCAATACTAACCAGAAAAAAAAAAAGACATTCAGATTTTCTTTTAATCATTTCATAAAGGTGATGCTCTTGCAAAGATTTGAAATGCTCACATCATATTTTTATAATTCATGGCATATATTAAGCATTTTTGTAAAAAAAAAAAAAAAAAAAAAAAAAGAAAAAATCAAAATATCTGAGTGTATAAATAAATTAAACTTTACCAGTACTCTTAAAATAAAGTGTCCATTAAATAATGCTGAACTAATGCTGAATTAGAGTGGAACTGTATTTTAGAAGTACATATCACATCTATATGAATACCAAATGAATTTCTTTTTCATTTGATTCTATTGTATTAATGTTATTGCAATGAATACTAAATGAATTCTTAATGACTGGATACTTAAAATAAAGTCTTACCCCTTTACAATACTCATCAAACTTTAAGAACAAATTGAGATGAAAAAAAATATTTCCTACTTACTGGTGGGAAAAAAAGGTTGAGCTGTATAGTTCAGAACAGTGAAAGGTATAATTTATCTGATGATGCTAATATTCAGATGCAGTCTTATATTAGAATTAATACTACAGGAGTGGACCCTTATTCAGAGGATTTGTTGCAGAAATAAAATCTATCAGTAACAGTTTCATTGTTCCATCATTACAAACTCATTTGGTATTCACTGTAATAGCACTGATTGTAATGAATTTGTTTGATATTCATGTGGCTCTCACATGCATTAACATAGGCTTTCTGTTGTAATTCAACATCCAACAAGCATTAGTTAATGCAGACTTTCTATTAGGTATGGGCTAGTATTCTGCAATCAGTTTCAGTTTATAAGCAGTTAAAGGACATTTATATCTGCCTAATTTTTGGCTCTTTTCTTTCTCTGATGCACTATTTTTAAGCTGGAAAGCCTCCTCAAAGATCCCACACTGCCTTTTCATATGAGCATAGGTGTGCGCCATCTTGTAACACAGGCAACAAGCCAGGAAGACAGGATTTTATCACCCAGGCACATTACCTCACTATCCACCCGGCAATAGTGTCTTTGGCACAGCCTGGAGCTGGCAGGGTACTAAGGGAGCAAGAAATCCTGGTTCCTGGTATTAAATGGATTTGGTTGAACCAGGTTTGGAAATTCCAATACTTCCCTAGTATTGGACAATATTTATCTGGTAATATTAACTCCTGCGCTTGCAGTATCTCATTCAGAGGAAACAGCTGCATGGCAAAAAGCAGGGTAACTCTTTGGAAAGTTTTCATAAAGGAGGAATTCAGTCAGGTTTTCAGCAGGTTTGACTGACTTGAAATTTTTCAGGCATTCCTCAGTCAAAGCCTGACTAATGAAGACTCTAGTACGATTTAACCTCATTCAAGGTGTTAGACTCCGTTTTCCCCATTGCTCCTCGTAGTAATTATTCCTCTCATATCTTCAAGAGACTGTAGATGAGCAATAGATAGACTGCAATGACTATTAACAAGAATTATAGCAAACTTTATGCGTAAGTGTTCAAAACACCAGGGGCCACAGGCTTGGGTAATACACATAGATTCAGATCCACTTGTAATTGATTTGATTGCAGTCACTGGTAATATGAAGTTATGGGGTCAGGTGATCTCGCGGTGCTATCATCAGCACTACTGTTGCAACCCAAAGGGTTTTCAGAATCCTGCCCTGATTTTATTCTGATGCCTACCAAAGGAGGCATTCCTTTGGTTTTCCAGAGTCCTTTATGCAAAGAATTCTTTCCTGACACACAACCCCGCTTTCTCACCCCTTCTTCCCATGACAGTCTCCAACTATAAGGCTGGGCTTCAGCCCTCCTTAGTGCGTGGAGCTCCTCTTCCTCTCCTTGGGGGTGTGAAGAGGCCAGGAGGTTCCAACACAGATCCACTGGCTCCCAGAAACATGTTAGGAGAGCTCCATATCCTCAGAAATATTCTGTAAAGCTGATGTTTGGGCTTGGGGAAGGTCAGCTGATCTCTTCCAGAAGCAGACGTGGGTCTGTAGCAGGTCCAATACCCCTCTCCTTTTTGGTAGAACATCTGCAGAGCACACTGCTGTGCAACCCAGAGATGGGGCATCTCTTTGGGATGGATGTACCAGATACTCAAAATAGGCAGGCTCAGGAGAACTGAAACTGAGAGCACAACTAAGAAAATATGTGCATTAAGTAGAAAGGGACGTGTTTGGATGCTCAATACCTGGAGCAGGACACAGCCTATTCCTGCTGAGGAACCACTGTGTGAGTTAGAGGCAATGGCAAAGCTCCAAAACCAACCCCAGATGGAAACCAGAATGGGTCGCAGGGAAAGAGGAGAAGCAGCCCTCCACCAGATAGAAAAGATAGGAAAATAAAGCAACCTGGATGAGTTGTTGGAGGGTCTCCAGCCCCACTACTTAAAAAAAATTAGGTCTAGTGCAACCACACAACACAACCGCAGAACGGTTTGGGTTGAAAGGGACCTTAAACATCATCTTGTTCCCACCCCCATGCCATGAGAAAGGACACCTTCCATTAGACCAGGGTGCTTCAAGCCACATCCTACCTGGCCTAAGTGGAGCCCACAGCAAGAGAATCCTCTGACCAATGACAGCTATGAGGTGCCTCTTTCCATACCATTTACCTCCCCTTTCGACATGCAGGCGGGGCAAAATTGTCAGAGTTCTTGGATGCCCTGCCAAATGTAAACACTGTTTAATTAATTTGATTTACGACATAATTGAACAACCATCCTTGAGGTTTCCAGGGGATTTTAATATTTCTTCCTAAAAGAGATTTCAGGTAAAACTTTGTCAGGGAGGAGGTGCAAAAGTTAAGTCTGCAAATGACACACCAACTTGCATGTCACCCATCTAACTGTAGATCCATTTGCCATTTCAGCAAAGATATTTAGTTGCATAATTTTTCCTCTTTTCCCTACAAATATTGGTTTGCACAGACAATTTTAAGGCTCAGGAAAACATGTATTTTTGTTCTTTCTTTTTATTTTCCTCACCAAAAAATTATTTGGGTTAGTTCATTTTGAGCAAGACTAAAGAACATAATTTTTTCTGAGCTTCTAAAGAAAACAGATTTTCTATTTTTTTTAGTATAAAGTATGCTGATAATTAGCTTATATAAATTAATGTCTTGTAGTATAGAAGCACAGGGAAAGGATGTAAGTAACCACCTACATTACACCTTGTCTCATGACCATGCATTATGTTTGGCTGCATTTAATGGAAAAAAATGGTGGGGAGTGTTGTTTGGCCACTACAGGATACCTGGGGTAACGTACTCGCATCACTTCACAGTTAAACTAAAGCAAACTTATATCATTGCTGTGTGTGCTGTAACACCTGGGCACAATAGAATGAATTCATGGACTGTGCACCCATAAATCTTCATTTCCTAGTTTTGTGGGTTTGTCAGGCCTTTAAAGTTATTTAACACTCTTTTTGCAGTGATAGATAGGTACTGAGAGTGTTATAAATACTAACTTGTGTCTGAAAGTTAGGCTGTGAAGCTATCACCAAGGCTTATGGTGTCTATGATTTTATATCCAGCTAACAAGTCACTTTCACAGGTCGGGACATCATCTGGAGTCTATGAATGTGTAAGAACCAACAGTTACAGTATATGTGTTAGGTTCTATTTGATTCATATATACAACTTTTTTTTTTTGTTTGTTTTTTTTTTTAAAGCATAGTGAGAGTGTTCCTTGCTTTAGTTTTAAAAATAAAGAGCATAGCCCTTACCAGTGTCTGGCCCATCAGGAATTCATAATGAAAATGAATGTTCATTTTTTCTTTAAAAGTGTCTCAAGCTAAATGATACTGACGCTTTCAATTTTTAACATCATAATCAATAAAGGCTGCTTATGCACACTTTGCAAAACCATCAGTTTAGAAGTTTGAAAAAAAAATCTGCATATGGCTGCAGCTTGCTGACTGCAAAGCTCTAGCACTAAATCTTCTGAGTTAAAGTTTTACTGGTGTGTTATGAGTAAAAATGCCTTGTCAGCCATCTGCCAGTTTTTCTCCTAACATCCATATTTTCAACCCTTGCTAAACATTGGGAGCATTTGGCCACAAGAGGCCAGCTCTACAATTAAACAGCCGAGTTCTGCAGCAGAAGCAAGGGCATGTCAAAATAGAATGGTCTGTTATTAATTTTAAAAGTCCATAAAGGAAAGCTACGACCCTGTCAGTGTGATGGACTGGTAGTTAAATGTATTATAAACTGTTAACTCTCAGAGACACAAAAGAAAAGGAGAAGAAAAACAATGCAGCAGTGTCAAAAACTTCAATAAATGCTAATCATGGCAGATTAATCAGCCTCTAATTCCACTGATCCAAAAAGGTTAGAGTGTCAATTGTGTAAAATTAGCTCTTTCTCACGTGTCCCTTTGCATTTGGAGAATCTGTCTTCATTTGCATCTTTTGCCAATGTTTATGAAGAATTCAGTTCATTAGCTCTTAAACATAAAATCAGACACTGGAAGGGGGATTCATTGCCTTTTCCTGCTTAAAGTAGTACTTAAAGCAAACAGCATTGCTACAGTGTACATTTATAGATTCTATCAAGCAGCATTAATTACTGTATGTCTCATATCCAGAAACCTTTTCATAGGGAAGTTTTCATGTGAAGTGTTCTATTTCATGTTCCAAGACAGGGTTTTTTGATGCATTAAGATAAAATGTTTAATCGTAAGAGTGAAATGAGACAAACGGCAAACGGGCTGCTAGACCTTAGTAGAGTGAATGCTACAAAGAACCAGCAGAAGTACGTGCACTATCCGCTTTGGGAAATATCTGCTTTAACCTGTGTTTGAAAATCCTGCAACTTGCCAAAGAGAACGGCAGTTCAAATGAATGACTATAAAGAACACAAGAAAGCCTGAGGAAGGATTGTTTAATAGCAAGCAAAGCAGGAGATGGGAAGATGTACTAGCTGGCACTATTTATTTGAAGTGTTTGTAGCTGAACTCAGGACCAGACAGAACTTACCTGCATTCCTTGCAAAGCTGGCTTTCAGACAGGATTCATTCATCATCTTATGATGTTTTACTGCTGAACTGAGTTTTGAGGACCCACACCGCTACTGCTCAAGTGATTTGGGGAGTGCCTCAGAGCTAATAAATGCGAGAATGGAGACCCTCATTCCATAACATACCTGCAAGCTTTACTAATCTTGTCTTCCTATTTTAGCGAGCTGCCTATTGTCAAAGGAAGGGAACCTTGAAAGAATATATCTATACACATGCTCTCCTATGACTTCATTTGGCTGGACTGCCTCCACAGCAATGACATTTGTGACCAAATCCTCATTCCCCAGATTCCCCAGCTGCCCTCCTTTTTGGGGTGGCCTTCCTGGGCAGGTCAGGGCTTCCTCCTTATGGGAGCAGCCATGGAAGGTCTCCATGTCATCTGAACAAAGAAGAGAAGCAGAAAAAAGCTATTCCTAGCACCTTCCTTTGGGGACTGCTCTCTGACTGTGAAATCCCACAGGAGCCGAGGAATGACACCAACCTCTCTGCAGTAAGGCATTGCCTTTGGCTCGGCCCTCTCTGACATAAACACGTAGCGATGTACCTATATATAATTAAAAAGTTTCAAAGCAAAACAGCCCCTCAGCAAATGCACTGCAGAAGTGGAAAGAACAAACAGGAGCCAGATGTTTGCCCTGTTTCTTCATCAGCTACTGAAGGGAGCGGAGCTGCATGGGCTAGGACTCTCTGCAGAGACTGAAGCTACACAAGCTACTCAGGGTATCGGCTGTGATATCATGAATACCACCAGTGATACTATGCATATCACTATCTCCCTCTCCTTGAATAGCACTGCTTTGTCTAGTCTAATAGAAAACTTGGCTGAGTTTTCAGGGCTCAGCCCATTCTCTGGATTGTGGTGAGTCCTGGGGCATTTTTTCTGCAGAGAAATAAGGCAAAATACCTGTATGAAAAATAACATCACCACGGGCAGGGGCGGACTGCTTCCATTAAGTGCCCTGCATTGTTAAGGATAATTTGAATATCTGGAGACCATGTTTCAGTGCACAATATAAGTGTGCTTTTTGGTCAAAGGCTCCTTGCTGGGGCTTTATACATTTGCTCCCTGTTGGCTCACATTTTGTCAAGAAATACCCTTGATTTAAGTTTTGTTTGTGGACACGGTCCAAAAACTGAAATTAAAACTTATCGAGAGAGAATACAGTTAGATATGTTCCCTAAAAGAAGAAGAACACTGCATGGCTCTAATTTTAAAAAATGACTGATGATGAATATAGCTTAAAATATGAAAACATAATATAAAGTTTAAAAGATAATTATGAGGCAGTAAAACAGAAAAATGCAAAAATTATTTTAAAGGGAATATAAAGCCAGTATGTATGGCACAGTGCAATGGATGGACTGTCAGCAGTATTTCTTTGTGTATCGCTAGTACTGCAGTGAAATGTGCAACAGTAAGATCTGAATATTCTGAATCCACTATCTCCCTCTTCTGTCAATCAGATCCTTCCAATTTTTAACATGCCAGGATGAACTATGTTGACTTCTTTTGCACAAGAAGGTGAATCCAGTGAAATTCATATATTCAATGGTTTCACGAAAATGAGAAAAGTCTGTCTATTTCCTAGAACAGCTTTGGGCTACTTTTGAATGGTTGCATTTCATCTCTGCATTATCCCACCCCATAATTGTTATGATGTGAAAAGTGCCCAAGGCCAGGGGCTTGCAGGCTCAAGTCCACTGAAATTAATTGTAATCTATAAAAAAAGGCCTTTTGCCTAAGACAACCATACTATAGTTTCCCATCTGACCACTTCTTTTCCACTGATGGAAACAGTTTACCAAATAATGTCCTTTTTTTTTTTTTTTTTCAAGTAAAGCTAATTAAATGCTACCAAAATTAAAAAATAATTAAAAAAAAAAAAAAATCACACAGCTTCTGGCAAAAGATCCTGCCTCAGAAGCTCTCTAAATGCTCAGGTACACATACAATTTTGCAGTACCCCATAGCTCTTGCTTCTGCAAAGCTTTGCTTTAAAAATAGACACAAAAAAGTACTTTTCTTTTGGATGGAATACAACAGATATTTTCCTATTGTGGGTCTGCCGCCACCTCCTACTCCTCCTGCACAGTGTGACCATGCACAGGTTACAGAGGGCAGAAGACTTCTGCAGATATATAACTTTTTCCTAGCATTTTGCCACCTGAATGTCATGAGACCAATAAAAGGAAAGTGGGGTTACCACTGCACATTTCCATGTTCACACTCCAAATCTAAGCTTCCCAAAAGTTTTCAAGAGTCTGGATTAACAAGGGTGGTACCTGTTAAGAACCAGAAAAGCTTTTCAAAGGAACTAATCGTAGAATCATAGAACCACAGAATACTTAGGGTTGGAAAGGACCTTAAGATCATCCAGTTCCAACCCCCCTGCCATGCACAGGGACACCTCACACTAAACCATATCACCCAAGGCTATGTCCGACCCGGCCTTGAACACTGCCAGCAATGGAGCACTCACAACTTCCTTAGGCAACCCATTCCAGTGCCTCACCACCCTTACAGAACAGAATTTCTTCCTCATATCCAATCTAAACTTCCCCTGTCTAAGTTTGAACCCATTACTCCTTGTCCTGCCACTATAGTCCCTAATAAAGAGTCCCTCCTCAGCATCCCTATAGTCCCCCTTCAGATACTGGAAGGCTGCTATGAGGTCTCCACGCAGCCTTCTCTTCTCCAGGCTG
>JAOEHY010013703.1:0-12034 GCA_025447955.1 Psilopsiagon aurifrons | reverse complement strand
GCGCACCCTCCCCTCAGCAGAGCAGTGCGGGCGCTCTCTGCACCCCGAGCTCTGCACCGCCTCCTCCCCTCTCATCGGCTCTGTCCGGGTGCCCGCACTGACCACCGCCGGGGCAGACAGAGCAGAGCTCCCAGACCGAGCCCGGGTCATACAACGAGTGCTCACCATCCCGCTCGCCTGCCCGCGAGAACTGCCTCGAGCCCGCCCTGTTCCCCGCGCTCCCTGGGGCAGTTTTTAC
Organism: Psilopsiagon aurifrons; assembly: GCA_025447955.1. Lineage (NCBI taxonomy): Eukaryota > Metazoa > Chordata > Aves > Psittaciformes > Psittacidae > Psilopsiagon > Psilopsiagon aurifrons. The sequence goes on along the minus strand of JAOEHY010013703.1, from coordinate 11,796 downwards.
CCAGTCAGGGCCGGTGCCGCTCCTCCCGGTGCCGCCCCTGTGAGTCAGCTCCTCGCGTCCGCTGAGCTGCCGGGCCCTGGGCGAGCCCTGTCGAGCGCTTGAGGCTCCGTCGGCTGCTGCTGCTGCTCCGAGTTGAAGCACGGCATGCTGAGCCTTCCCCCGATCAGGCGCTACAGGCGTCCGCTCTCGAGAGAGTCACCCCAGCTGAGCTCAGATTTGTTAAAAAGGTCCCCCAACTAAATGCGCCCTCATAGATACTTCATCCTTTCCAGCGCTGTAGAGTACCCTGGTAGCAATAAGGTTTTGATTTGATAAACCTAGAGTTAGGAGAAAGTTCTGGAACTGGTGTGATTGAGGATGGCAATAAGACTAAATTTCCACTTTCAGTTGCTCTTTTTTTTTTTTTTTTTTTTTTTTTCCTTGTCTGTCAGGATGATTCTTAATATCTTAAGACTTCATAAGAATTCAGACTGAAGCGGGGTTGTGTCCAGTCTATATCTGAACAAAATATCTCCTAAAAACACTGGGGTGTTGAAGGAAGCATGGAGAGTAATTCAAGATGCCTCCTGTTTCTTTTATGGACCAATAAGACTAAGCATGGTATGAAGGGAAGAACTTTGATGGTAACAGACTAAGCCTCCAGATAAGATGTAAACCAGAGTTCCCAGCTGTTTTTGATGTGCAGCAGCCTTCTGGATGCTTTCCAGCTCCTCTCTGTCTACCTGCACTTTCATCTGCCTGGGACAGTGTTTATTTCCTGCCCAAAACTGTTTGATAGTATTGTTGTTCACTACTAAAGAGCAGGTGCATGTTAGTGGTGGGTGAAGAGAGATTCTACCTCTCAAAGACTGTAATTAGACTCAGTTAATTAAAACTTGTTTACACACCTTAAGCCCAATAACATATTTTAAGAGCTGGAGATGCAGGGGACAAGGATAAAGTAAGCAACCTGAATGACAGCACTGGAAACATTTCGTTAACCAGACATGGCTTCCTATCTCCTTTACTATGTGCCTTGAGCATTTGCTTGCACAGTACAAAGTGGCTGCAAATCATTATGAAACTGGTAGCATTTGTGCCCAGTCTGCACTGGGCAATGGGATGGATGAAGATCAGGACAACCAGCTTGAGACCCCTGTCACAGGCGGCGGCTGTCAATAGCAATATGCCAGTCCAGAGCCATTGTGACCATCTCCTCTTCCCTGTCCAGCACACATTCAAGCAGACCCATAAGAGGATTGATATCTGAAAAAAGCTCAGATCTAAATCTATATTCAGATATTGTTCCTGGACCCTATTTCTAAACCAAACCTTGCCTGGAAATCTCAGACTCTATTTCAAATTTGGCAGTTAGGAACACTAAGTTTAAATTAGAGGCTTAATCTTCGATTTCCCATGTTTCTCTCTCCTTATTTAGTGCAAAATACTGCAAGAGGAGAAGTCTCCCAGAAACCCTTCTTTTTGCGCAGATGAGGAACAGCAAATCATAAGCAGGTTCTTTGAATGCTCAAGTGTATGATTATATATTTCACTGTCAAGTAAAACCACAGGAATAGGAAAATATTACTGTGAAAATACTGCCTGTAATGAGAGGACTTGGTTGTCACATTTGGTAAGACATAATTTATCTTTTATCTGGTATTAGTGAATAATATAACTTTGCCATGCACTGTAATGTGTTTCCCTTTCTACATGAACTTTCCTTAATATTAAATCTTAGGTAAAGCAAGCTATCTTTTTTGGATGTCATAAACTTCCAATAATGTATGGAATCTCCTCATAGTTCCACTGTTTTTTCTTTCTCCAAATCTGCAAAATTCTGAAAAAAATATCTCTACTTGTTTAAATCCCAATGAAACTATATAGACTTATGCTAGCGAAAGACATAGTTCATCTGTTTTCTATTGTTTCTTTACCTCCCCGCCTTTCTAAAAGGGCTATTTCTTTGTCTGGGTTATTTGTGCTCTAGCCAGAAGGTGTTGCCTTGTAAAAAGGGTGATGTTTTTACACCAGACTCAGTGCTGGATGATTTCTTTCTTTGTCTGCAGCCATAACACCCTCTTGTTCACACAGAAATAAAAAAACACAAAAGATATAGATTATGCGATGCATTTCCTGTAACATTTAATAATCACAGTAAAACACTGACATATATTGCTGTCTACTTACAAATCTCTGTTTTCTGTAGAAATTACAGCTTACTGTTTAAGTCACCTGAATAACCTGCTTTATACGTCTAAACAACATAGTAAAAGAACTCATCCTGATTAGATGAATATCCTCTAGTGAACTGAACACACAAGGTCCGATTCTGCTCTATGTTTCACTAACATCGGTCTTAAATAATACATCCTTATGTACACATGGCATAAAATGAGGCATGAATCATTTGCTACATGTTCACAAATGCCCTTACAGTAAGCCATAATTCCCAGGTTTTGTCTCAAGAACAGTGTCTCCCCATTCCCCATCAGCAGGACGTCTTGCTCTTCCCAAGCATGTACACCTTCATCCCTTCCCAGCTACAGCCAGAAAAAGAAAATGGCACTGCAGGAATTGCAGTAATTGGTTTCCTGAGAAAGGAGCATTTAAGAAGTATTTAATATATTTCTAACTGTCTTCCAGTGCAGTTTAGCAGCTGGAAGTCAGGTACAGAGCCAGAGCAGAGGGGTTATCCTGTGTTACTGCACTTCATGGTTTTTTTCAATGACTTTGAATGGGAAAACAGCACTCCCATGAATGCCAAGTTATTCTCTCATGACCAGAACACGCAAGACAATGTCTTACCCAGCATGCTGCAATGCTTGACCATGATTTATTTAAGCAATACTAATTGTATCTTCCATGCTTTAAGAACCACAGACAACCAGAAGCTGAGAAGTACTTGAGAAGCCTGTTTTGGGCAGGTACTGGTTAAGTCTCTGTTCCTTTCAGCTGGGGAGGATGTTTGAGTTACCTGATTGGAAAATAAAGGCATAAAAAAAAAAAAAAAGCTGCTTTTCCTTTCCTCTGTTTTTTTTTTTGAGAAACAAAGCAAGGAAACCTGAACATTTGACAATGTACAGATTTCTTTTTATAAAACAAATAATAAAAATGAAGCTTTTTAACTTTGTGAAGATGATTACCAAGAAACTCCAACAATGCTGAGCAGTTATGTATTTGTTGGAAACCTTCATTCCTATTATAAAGCTCTTCCCATAGAAGCCTTTAAATTGAAATTATTTTTGAAGCCTAGCCTAGAACATCAAAACCAAATCAGAGTTCAAGTGCGTGATATGATTCCCACTGGGGAAAAGGATGCATTTGCAGATGCTGTGTGATTTCTGTGACAGTAGGAAAGACATTAATTTTCATAGAAGAGAGAGGTCCAATTCTAAAGCATGGCCTATTTGTATCTGACTGGGGGTTACTGATTGAGAAATTATTGATCTTCACTAAGATTAAGTCAGACATTATTTTTGTTTTCACAACTTCATGTATTCTAAGCAGAGTCTAAATCCTGCATGTGTAGTGCCCTGAGTGCTACAGCAACATGGCTATAATGTGAAGGCTGTTTAGCATCCCATGTGACTGAGCTTCATCAAAGGCTTCCTCTTGAGTCCAATATGGGAGTCTAAACAATGAGCTTAAACAAGTGCAAGAGAAACAGCAGAACAGTTTAAGACTACACTTCAGCTTCCTTTTCACGTATTGCAATTAACAAATAATGGCAAGCTGCCCATTTGGAAAGGTAGCACATTAATATATTTGAATAGCTAAGAGCTTTGTTGTTGATGTTGTTGTTTTTATTATTACTACTACATTTTCTCTTAAGCTTTTTATTAACACAGTGATAATTTCCAAAGATGACTTTCATTCCTTTAATAGCACTTAAAAAAAAATAATAATCTAGCTAATATTTAGTAATTCCCCAGTTTCCCCCAAATACACATTGAAATTATTAAGTGTTTCCAAATATCCTGAGAATTCTCTAAATAGACTTTGCAAAATTCCCATAACCTTTCACTAACCACCAAGCCCTTATTATCTAAAGAGGCTTCCAGGGAGGTGTTTGTAGGTAATTACCCAAGAATTAATCATAGGATTAACATAAAAGGCAAAATATAATAAATAATCAAGTTCTTACATATGCAAATCATTTTGAGGTATGTTACCAATTTTCATAGAGGGGCCACTGTCAGAAATGCAATTTCATCTATCCAATTAACAGGTTTTGCTGCATTATAAATCTGTCAATGCTTTCTTTGCACCAAACAGCTGCGTATGCAAGTACCTGTGTGAAACTCTATTAAAAAACACAGGTCTGTGTAAAGGGGGATTAGAAAAAATAAGTTCCCAATAAAGCTGCATTAGATATATGTGATCTAGGAGGCTGTGGCCACGAAGCAGTTAAAATTATTAGGAAGGGAATTCCATCATGCTATTAATGTCCTGCAATTCATCTGTGACTGTGTTCTGTTCACTTGGTTTTCCTCTTCAAGTGCTGTTCTGTTTTTAAAGCTGCTTTGAAGGAATGCTCTCCAGTGGACTGCCGCCTGTCACTGCTCCCTGTCATGTGTCCGATAATTAAAATCTGACTGATTTACTGACTGGCATCAACCATCACAGCTCAAGAGTTAGAAGATGTTCATCCTTCCCAAGGCTAAATTTACTTGGTGAAAAGGGGCTGCTTGCTTCCAGCCTGAGCTGTCATTCAGCTGCCGTGGAAACCATAAAGATAGCTAACAGAGCCCCAGCCAGCAGTCTTTAGTTTATTTTATTCTAATATTTATTGCCACCCAGAAAATGAACATAATACAGACAAGTTAGTGAGAGCGCTGCTCTAGTGATTTGTGAGGCTGGTGTGGAGTGAGAGCAAAACAGTCCTGCAGTATTAAAATAAAATAGAACAGCGGTGTTTCCCAAAAGTATGGCAGCGCTGTAGCAGTGTTTATTTTAACCCTAATGGGTGCAATTTATTATTACATTTTAAAAAGATACACTCTTGGAGGAGGCTGGTTGGGTGGTTTTTTGTTGGGTTTGGTTTTTGTGGTTGTTTTTTTTCCTAAGTGCACACAGCTCAGGAAGTACAAGAAAAAAGGAAAGGAAAGGAATATCATGTCATCCTGTGTGAATGATCTAGCAGTATTAATGGAGCCTCCAGGATCTATTGAAAGCAGCAACTTCAATAGCTCAGGGTCATGATATCAGTACTTGTGATGGAACAAGCTATTTACAAAAGATTTAAGCTCTGGGGAAGACACCTCCTCCAGGCTCTCTGGCTTATTCTCCTTAGCCTTTAGGGTCAAATCCTGCTCATCTGGCTCCTTCCAGTTTCTCTGTTATCATAGGCTGGATGTAACACTTTCCAGCAATCTTCAGCTCTGACCCTCCACGACGCAGTGTCACCTCAACCCAAACCACAGCAGCACTGTTCCCCATTTTCTCACCTAGAGTTTTTTTAGTACCTTGCTTTCATTCTTTAATGTTCCCACAGATACAGTATTTGTCATTTTCTCCACATAAATAAAGCAAACCTTAAATATATACTGTCTGGTAAGAAACTCAAATACCTTTTCAGCATGAACAAGATTAATCACACATAATATTTATAGTACTAAACAAAACAATTATAACATTATATATACTCAGTTGAACAAACACACTGACAGTTCTTTCTGAAAGCATACAGTAAAAATCAAATGAAAATCCATATTGGAATAAAACAACTTGCCTTCAATTTGTATTCCTCTTAAGTCATTTTTGAGACTAAAATTCAGATACAGACATCTTCTCCAGAATTCATCAAGGCCTGATTTAGCACAGTCTTTCTGCTGTGGTGGTACACCTGGAGGGACAAGCAGTGCACCAGAAGCAAAGACAAGTAAAAAAACAGAGAGGCATCAAAGGAAAGCCAGGTTTGCTTACTTACCTCCGCAGCCCTCAGGTTTTTGCTCCTGCAATTCTTATAAGCACGTGAAGAGACAAAGTCTTGAGTGCGCACTGATACAGCCCCTGGTTTTGAAAATGTGGATCATAGTCTGGCTTTTAGAAGGCCCACAACACGTCTAGAGTTAAGAAGAGGTATGAGTCTTATCTACCAAATACTTAATAAACTGAGGGCTCAGCCCTTCAAATAACTTACTTGAGTTTTAGTCATGCAAAAAGTCCTTAATGGCTTTACCTAAATACTTACCATTTATGTCAATAAGTCCCTGCAAGGTCAGGTTCTTGAAACAAAGCACCAAAACAGGTCCATAATTTCCCCTCAGAGATTCTGTATAAAACTATACTCTCAATTGTACAGTATCCCAATCAGATGTCCTAAACTAAACTGCTACTGAAGTAGACATGAATGTAATGTTTTCTATAAGAACACACAGAATGATTTCAATCCATGCCCAAAGATATTCCTTTGCTGGGGTGCAGTTGGAGAAGGAGAATGCATAAATGCCCAGTACCTGCCTATGCAGAAGAGCCATAGTACAAACACACATTTTCACTGATCACCTAAGCACTGACACATCCCTGGCCACCATACAGAACTTTTTCTTATCCTTCATAGATCTCATATGCTATAACAGACTGTAAAATGAATTAAAAATTACCCATATCCAACAACTTCATCATTAACTCTCAAAAGTATTTCATCTTCTCTTGTCTCTTTGCTTTCAGGAATTTCTCTCAACCTGATATTTCTTAGTTGGAACTTATTTTTTACAGGTCATCGGTTTGATTTCTCAGTGTCTTAGTGCTTGGTGCTTTCACTGGGGACAGTTGTGCCCATCGATCTTTATCATTTTGCGCTCAATTTTCTTGCAGCTGTTTGCAGCATGGAGCAGAAAAACTTCCTGACAAATGGAAGCTTAACAGCAAGTCTCAGGCTTTTTAAAAAAAAAAAAACAAAACATGTAACCCCCCATAATCTATAAAAGGAAAATATATATAAAAAGATGAAACTCAACAAACCACAAAAATAACAAAACTATGGGAACATTTGAGAGCAGTAAGATTGTCTGCCATCTTGGACATCTTGGGATCGCAGACAGTCTTGCTGTTCTCAGATGTTCCTGTAGTATCTTGGAGTGCTGCAAAGCATGCATAGAACCAAAATCTTTCCCAGTTAGTTCAGAGATCACTGCAGAGTCTGAATAGAAGCTTTGATTACATCATTTTAGCAAGTATAACTGTAGGTGATGGTATTTGTCATAAACTTCTGTAGCTTTTCCAGTTACATTAGTGGTCCTTATGACCTGCTGTGGTAGATTTTAGAGGCAGGGGACATGCTGCCTGAAGAAAGATATCATCTCATTTGTTCCAAATGTATCTGCCATTAATTTGAGTGAACGACAAGTTGTTGATGTATTGGGACTTAGCATCAGAAAGATGAACTGATGGGTTTTCACTACATACTTACAGCATTAAATACCTCAGTCAAGTTTCTTTGCATTTTTCTTCTTTCCCAATGCCTGTTTTCCTGAAATCTGCAATACAGGGGGATTAAAATCTGTTTCCAGTATGATTAATGCTGAGCAAAACTTTCAGCTCAGTACTACAGAAATATCACATGATTTTGATATAATGTCTCTTTCCCTTTTTCTCTCTCTCCCTCTATCCCCCCCTCTCTGGGGATGCAAAAACATGTCAGTCAGTAATACTCCAGCTCTGGATGCCTCATCTCATGTTCCTGAAACACCACCTCCACACCAAAGTGGTTCCAGAAGTTGCTGCTCTCTACCTTTTCACCTCTAAGTATCCTCTGAAGAGGAAAGGCTTTTTCACTCTCTCTTCCAAAATGTTTGCCAAGTTGGATGACCCCATTCATATCTTCAGTGTCATTTTGATCATGAGGGGGTGACAGAGTTTTTCAGCAAATATGAAAAGTGATGTTTTTCCAGTCTATAGGGTCTTCAGTGGAGTTTTTTCAGGTGACCTGAGCTTATTAGAAACCAGGACAATAAAAATGGTTTCACCCCTGCTTTATTCTAAGGTCCAGCTACGCTTTAATATAAACAAAGGTGGGAAACTACTTGGACCCTATGAGAGGAGAACAAGAAAAAATTGTCCTGGTAAAGCATGGTCTCTTCAAAAGATATGTTCAGGCCTCAGCCTCTGGCAGCAAGTAGTGCAAAGCCAGGACTGGTCTTGTCCCTGTCTTCTCCCTATGCACTCCTGTAGGGTGGCAGACCTCTACCTCTGCCATCAGAGACTAGAGACACAGAGGACCCAGTTACCGACACAAGGATGTACTGATGATCAAGAACTCTTGAAGACAGCAGCAAGAAAATTCCCTCACTTCATTAAAAGACAAAATATTTGAGTTTTGAAAAATTGTTTCGAAATTTGTAAGTTTCTTCATGAGCTTTGGAAGATTGGAAGCATGGCAAAGCAATTTCCTTCACTCAATAAAACCACAGGAATGCAAAGTGGAAACTATTGACCTCCTACCATTTCAGTGATATCCCACAGTATGCTGTTCTTTTTGTTGCTGCCATCAGGGCTGGCTCTGCACTTCCTTAGTCATGCCAACACCCCTGAGACGGCCTTCATCTTGTGTGTACTGAGGGGTGGAAGGCTTCATTCAAAGTGAGTCTCAATCTTTCTCTTTGCTGCTGAATAAAAGAAATTAATCTAATTAGAAACTGACAAGGTAATAATAAATAGAAGTCAATATCAGAAGGAGAGATTTTTGAAGTTATTTAAATGCCTGATTTGAGAAAAGCATGTAAACAGTTTTAAAATGTGACCCAAAATGTATTTTACCCCAAAGGATATAAGCAGGATATTGAATATTATTCGTATATAGGAAATATTCATCATCCCACTTCTGCAGTGAAATATAACAGATACTTCACAGCACCCAGCAATTCTCTGCTCATTGAAGGTGGGGTATGGAGAGAAAATAGAACAGTATCCAGATGTAATTGCAGATGTCAGTAATGGAATTCACTAACTGGGAGGAGACGAGCAAAAAGGGAGATTACTATTTTTATGTAAAATAAATCAGTCTGCTAATCGGGCTGGGACTTCACTGCTGGGAGTTAAGGAGGGCAAGAGGAGAACTATAATTTTTAGAGCTGCCACTTTAAACTACAGCCCATCTTGCTTCATATTGCTTTGATGCAGCATCAGAGAAGGAGCATCTTGAAGTGCTGTAATGTCAAGGCTCAAACAGGCATATTTTAAAGTAACAGAAAATAAATTAAGCCAATTAAACCATCTTAACGCTTTGACTTTTTTAGAGCACTTGCTTACCAAGCAGATTTTTCTCAGCTTCCTCAGCAGTGATCATTACCTACATTTTAGGAGGTAACTAGTTCCTGTCTTTGTAGGTTCACACCTGAATGTTTAGGTTACCCCTTTGCTTTCAAATACAGGGTTTGCACATAGTACATGGATTTCACATCTTGTTGGGACCTCTTGGGTCTGGAGAGAGCACAAAGTGTGAAAGCCCTTTTCCCCTTAGCATGGGACCATCATGCCTGTTTGCAGACTTCCCCTCCCCCTCCACTTTGAATCCAGGGGCCAATTTTCAACCAGGAGACCAAAATGACTCACGTGTTCTGATATTTCTATGTACTGCTTTAAAAATAAAGGTCCACTTCTAATGGAGATGGTAGTCTGAAGGAAATCTGGTACCAGCTCTGTTGGGAAGCAATCCCAGAATGTAGTGTAAAGAAAATGGAAAGATTTGAACTTTCAGCTTTTGCAGATGACAGACCAGCTTATCCCCTTACTCCACCCCAGCTAGGGTATAAGGCCGGGCAAATTTAAAGGTCTTTAAGGATTTTTACATGACTAAAAAAGCAAGTATATGCCACAAGTTTGGTATGACATCTTACTGCTTTTAACTTTAATTTTTTGTCTTCTCTCAGCACTTCACTTGTTGAGCTCTCTCCTAAGTGAGCTTTTAGAGCTGGAAGTTGAACATCACATCTGTTGAGAGTTTCACTAAAACCCAGTGTAGGTCACCACACATCTCATTAAATAAGGGGACATATTCTGCATGCCAATTAGGAGATTAAATTATGGAAAAAAGCAGAGGGAGAACTAAAATTTAAGATCCCCTTGTGTTTTACAGCAAGTTACCTGTCAACTGGAGGAGTTACTCCACTAGCTGAAGCTTGTGAAGAGCCTGACATAGCTATAACCGTGAATATCTCAAATCGTTATGTCAATTGAGGTTACTGTAACGTTGAAATTGTACTGGCAGTGGAGTTCTCTATTGTCATGATTCCTATACTGATAGAAAGATGAAGAAGGAAAGTGTAAAAGGGGCATAAAAGTTTACCAGACAAGTTTAGGTATGCTCTGTTATTTATGAATAGCAAATGGTATCATTAATGCCAACAAAATGTGCATGCCAGAACTTGATAGGGTTATTCATATATGCAATATGATCTACATTGATAGCATATAAGTGAGTTTTTTACATCAGAATGAAGAGTTGTTTTTCTTTTCTCATCTTAGATGTGGCATATTCAGGCTGGCTTTCCATCTCCTGTAGAGTGGAATCCCTTTCCTACAGTGGATCAGCTTCAACACGCTGACAGCAACCTTTAAACCCATTTTAATGAAAGCCAGGTTACTGTAGAGATGAGTGCTACTAATCACAAAATGGCTTCACCTACTCTGCAAGCCATGCAGGCAAAACCCAGTGCCTCCCTAAAACTCATAAAGCTGAATTGTCCCACTGTTATGCCCACACTTGCAGCTAAGACTCACAGTATGTTTGCTTGGACGCTGAATGCACTGTAATAAATTCTGCTGTATTTCTGGCTTACAGCTGAACATGACTGCTTGTGTTTGTCCATGAAGATTGTCCCTTACAGTGAGATTTGGAGCTAATTAGAAATCTGAAGTGTTATATCTGTACCAGAATTGGATCAGGAGCCAGAGAGCTGATCACAGTTACGCACAAAGTATGATTTATCCTGTACTGCCAGAGTTGCTCTGTGGCTGTCACATGTCATTGTATGAGGTGACATGTTACATCATTGTCATGGTGACATGTCACCACATTACTGTGCAGTTATCACGGGCATACAGTTAAAAGCCCTTGCTACAACTGTTTCCACTTAGGTATTTAGTTTCTTAAGGATTACTGACTGTGATGTGGAAATTCCTATCAATCATAATGCCAGCTCTACAGAAATTAAGCTACTTTATATGAGGATTTTGAAACAAATGTAATAACACAGAATAGTGCTTATTTCTCAAAATATGGCTTACATCCATCAGGGCAATGACACAAAAGAATAGGTGGAGACAAGGGAGTGCTCCTTATATTGTTTGCCAGAGGTGTCACAAAAAAAAGACAAATCAAGCTGTGAATAAAAACAGTCTTTTGAAAATACAGAATTAATCCTTCAAGGGCAGAAATATCTCTCTGAGTTTGGAGAGAAACTTAAAAAGGAGGTATAGAGCCATTCATCTAGTTGGGCATGCATGGCCCAGGATACCAAAAGACGTCTATGGCTCATACACTGCAAGCACACGGTATGGCTAATTCACAACCTCTAGCAGTTACCAAAAGGTAGCTGGTAAGCCCAAACTCTCAGCTGCTAGAGGCACACTGTGAGTCTTGCCCAAACAATTGATGGATATCTTGCCTGAGACTTGTCTCCACAAAGATTCAAAGGCAGACAGACTCATAGCTGTGAATTACCTTGCTGTAAAAATACATCTCTTTTGAAAGAGAAGGCAAAGTGAAATAAAATCATATTTGAAAAATCATGGCAGTCAGGTGAAGTTCCCAATGACTGGAAAAAGGGAAATATAATCCCCATTTTCAAGAAGGGGAAAATGGATGAGCCA